>JAQIXS010000721.1:0-39892 GCA_034700785.1 Rossiulus vilnensis | reverse complement strand
TTTTTCCGCGACGTTTCGACTTTTTATTTAAGTCTTCTTCAGGCGCTCTTTAATAAGAAAAATTACAAGTGTGGCGAAAATAAGGCGAGAAATACACAATTCATTATTTACATACATCTGAATTCATTCAACTTAAGTCAATAATCCCTTATATTGCTCTACAACTGTAAGATACTTAGCTTTAGTATTGATCTATTCACCATAGTAATGTTGGTAAGGTCAACTCCCCCCCCAAATACAATATTTTAAGGACCAACATTGTAATCTAATTACACTACTTCAACAGTCCACTAACTAATGTATGATGGTTTCGGGCTAACTATCAATGGAGTGACTTAATCTTATAATCATTATTTATTAATTATTAGGCGTCCGCCTCCTCACTCTTTTTAATCTAAATACGTTATCCTCTTACTTGTATCCATATCTGCGATCACTGTTTCATTTCAGCCATTACTCCTCGTCATGAAATCTATTGCTCTGGAAACATACATCAATCAATACACTTATTAACCCTATTACTAAGGCACCTTTGTGCAAGCCACTCAAGTGCAAGGCAGGTCAATAAACTCACAGAACAGCAATTCAAAGAGTATTCCGGCAATCCACCCATCAATCTCCATGGAGTCACCATACCAATGCGTGGAAGTTTAGTTTTGTTTGCTTAAATTATTTGATGTTTAAGCTTCACGTTGTTCATTGTGCTTCCTCCATTTTGTAATTTCTTAGTCATCCTAAAATGGCGCTGTTCGATAAGGTTGTTCTATGGAGCGCCGTTAGTCATTCATTTCCTATCGGCGGTAATTTGAATTTTTAAATTGACAGGTTCAATTTGAATTTGTTTGTTTATGAATAATTTGCATTTAGTCCATTTCAGGGTTGGTAATTCGTTGTTTTTGAAGAATTCAATGTAAGGTAATAGGTAAGTAAGCTTAACAATTATTGATTAAATTTATCCTATATTAAATTTGTGTGAAATCTATTGTACTATTTCGTAGATCATGCTGTTTGATCTTTATAGGTATATTTTATTTTGGATGGGTTTTAATTCGAAAGGTAAGTAATATTTATTTGGTTGAGTCATTTTGTTGTATTATGTTGAATTTAGGTGGTAAGAGTAGGACTTGTGGATGTGTATTGAGATCCTTTTAAATAGCGTGACCTAATTTTGTTGTCCTAATATTTGGCCCCAGCAACTTCTTTTTTTAATGTTTTTTGAGATTTGAGTTACTTTTGCTTTTCTATTAGGCTGGATGCGCGTGGGTTGAGTGGGTTTACTAGTTGAAGGCCCTGGTTCAGGTTGTGTCTTTGGCAGGTCGGCGGTTCTTAATCTGGTGAGTATTATTCTTGGTGAACGTTGGGCAGATCCCTCTACGGTATTCCCCTTTCCGTTTTTTCCTTCGTTTTTGTTTCCTGCTGCAGGATCCTTCATTTGCGAATTTCTAGTGACTAGACTTGGATTTTTCATCCCTGTTTTAACCAGTTCTGGAATGTACGCTTCTGGTACCGATCCAATTTCCCTTGCTATGTTGATGGCATTTTCGCTTGATAAGATCGAATAATTCTCTTTTAGGTTTAGTGCCCTGTAGTTATTGTCCTGCTGTAAAATTCGTGGGTTCCGGAAGTCGAACTGGTGTCCTGAGTTTTCTAGGATGTGCAAAGCCATCGAGCTGGTGAGTTCCCCATACTTGATGCTTGATTTATGTCCCTGGAAGCGTTTTTCCATCCGATTTGTAGTTCTGCCTATGTACACCTTCCCGCAAGTTTTACATTTAACTTCATATACCACGTTGCTTTTCTTAAGGATGGGTGTTGGGTCCTTTTTCCGTGGTAACATTGAATTTACAGTTTTTGTGCATTTTGGGGCCAATCTAATACCTTTGTCGTTAAGTTTCCTCTTGAAGCAATGGAAAGTATTCTCACTGTAAGGGACACCGATCCACTTTACAGGATTGTTAGCTGTTTGGGATGGTTCAGCTGGTTGGTTTAGTTTCTTCCTTGTGTTCTTCAGGACCTTGATTATCAAGTCATGTGGGTAGTTGTTATTCTTTAACGTGATGATGGCCTCTGTGATGAGTTGTTTTTGCTTATTTAATTCTCCTGTTAAAGTTATTATTTGCCGAAAAAGTGCTTCAATAACGTTTCTTTTAACTTGCATGGGGTGGGCTGAATAAAAATCCAAATATCTACCACAATTTGTGGGTTTCGAATAATACTCCGTCGTAAATGTACCGTCTCCCTTTCTGATTACTTTGACATTTAGAAAAGCTAAGGCTTTGTGTTGTTCTTCCTCTCTTGTAAAGGTTATTCTGTCATGGAAGGTATGAAGTCGTTCAAACAGCTCATCAATTTTCCTTGCTTCGTCCACGATGAAAGTATCATCCACATATCTCTGGTATATGTGAGGTTTGTTTTCTTCTGTGATCACCTTCTTTTCCATGGCTTCCAAAGTTAAATTGGCGATGACAGCTGAAATGGGGGACCCCATTGCCATGCCGAATTTTTGATGGTAAATCTTCCCATTGAAGCTAAAATACGTTGATTTTAAGCAGATTCTGACAGCTGTCAGAAATTCTTCCATTGGTAAATTGGTGTGATCTTGGATCTTGGTCCAATTTTCCTTGATGATGTCCTCTGCCATGTCAGTCGGAACGTTGGTGTATAATGAAACAACGTCAAAGGACACCATCACCTGGTCGTCCCTAATACTTTGTGATTTGATAAATTCGGCAAATTCATACCCGTTCTTTGCAGTTGACAGCGTTTTGTTTGTTATGTTGCTAAGTATCCCGGCTAAGTATTTAGATAACTCGTAAGTTGGAGCTCCTATAAAAGAGACCACCGGTCTCATTGGCATTTCCGCTTTGTGGGTCTTTGGTAGCCCATATAATTTTGGAACGACTCCATGGTGGCAGGATAATCTTTTCTTTCTTCCTTCTGTTATCCAATCTTTGTCTTGCCATCTTTTAATCAACTCATTGACTTCTTTTTCGTTCCCGTAGATCGGTTCAGGACGTGCGGTATGGAGTGTATACGTAGTTGGGTCGTCCAGCATTCCTTCTATTTTCCGTAAGTATTCAGCTCTGTCCAGTGCAACTAATTTGTTGGATTTATCTGCTTTTAGAATGATGATGTTATCCGTGTTATTTTTAAGGAATTGTTTGATATTGCCGATAGTGTCTCCCAGGTGCAGTTTATCGTTGAAACTTCCTTTTTCTTGCCTGCTGATGCTTGATGCCGCTGCATTCCTGATGTCGTCTTGTCTGTTCCATGGAAATCGGAATATCCCTCTCTCAATGGCGCTGAAAATCTCGAGGGTATTAGCATCTTCATGAAACGCGAATTTCTTCCCTAACGCTAGAAATCTTTTGACTGGGGCTGGTAATCCTGCAGTTGTTTTATCAATTACCCATTCCTCTTCATTTAAGGTAAATTTCCTTCTTTCCTCTGTAATCAATTTTTCGAATTTTATGTTTAATTTCGATCTCCACGTTGATTTCTTCTTGTTTGCCTCCTCATCCATTATCGTTTTCATCATGGTGATGACTCCATCTGGGATTGTACGCGCTATGATACTCCATGAATTGACCATTCTGTTAATTACCCCCGCCTTACCTCTCATAGCTTCAGTTATAGCTATTGAAACCATCTTGGTATTGCAATACTCCATTAATCTTCTTCCCTCCCGACAGTTGATCTTCGCAGTTGTTCGCAATCCATAAGGGACGATCCCGTATTCTCTGCATTTCAGTAGAAATGCAATCCTCGCCTCCATTCTCGCCAACTTGATTCTCATCAGAAGAACTTTGCTGACAGCAATCCTGGAATTGCGTCCATATAGAATCTGGATATCCGTGAAGTTTAACTTCACCATCATGTGGCTGGTGAATTACGATGAAAACTCCAAGAAACACAGCCAGGGGATAGTTTTTTCCGCGACGTTTCGACTTTTTATTTAAGTCTTCTTCAGGCGCTCTTTAATAAGAAAAATTACAAGTGTGGCGAAAATAAGGCGAGAAATACACAATTCATTATTTACATACATCTGAATTCATTCAACTTAAGTCAATAATCCCTTATATTGCTCTACAAGTACGCCAAAAGTAAAAATTTTGCAAAAGTTTATTATAAATCCAGGGATTTTACCAAGAGTTTTTTTAATGAATTTGCTTTATATTACAAGTACCGTTATTTAAAATAATGGAACGCCGTAGGCGAAAATGTGGATAAAGTTGATCAAAACCTAGGATTTTAGCATATAGTTTTGTTCAAAACTTTCTTACAAATACCATTTTTTAAATAATGAAACGCTTTAGGAAAAAATTTTAAAAAGCTGATTTGAAAGTCAGGGATTTGACCCTAGAATTTGTGCAAGATTACATTATGGTAACACCATAGGTCAAAATTTTGAAACAGTTAATTTTAAGTTTGGGAATTTAACCTAGAAATTTTTACATGTTCTTCCGTTTAGGATCGTTTTGTCGTTTGCTATGTCATTTGATTAAAAAAACCGGAATGGGCAAAACCATTTAATAACCAACATATATAATAATCTGCTTATTAATTAATGTAACTAAAGAATAATAACTGTGGGCGACTGGGCGATCCGTGCAAATAACTATGGCATCGGATGAAAATATTTTGCTGGTGAATCTTAGACACTTTTAAACTGAATTCTTTCTCCCCCCTCCTTCCCTTCCTCCGCCAATGACGTCGCATATAAAAACAGGATAATTAATATATGATAGTGGAACATGTTATGTGCGCAATTTAGCTTGGCATAAAACGACAATAAAATGGAACCAGACACTCTTTTCTGACTCAGCTGTTGATCCGTCAAGCCGAAAAACAACGTAATAAAGAGTAACAAACTCCGCATACCGCCGAATAATATATACTGAAAATCTAATTACTCATACGCAGAAATTGAGATACAAATGGTAGTCAATTCGCATCGAAATCGACACAATGTTTGTTGAATGAATGAAAATGAAAATCCGTTCCAAAATAGCTTATTCAGGTATTGTGCGCGTGTATCATAATGACTAATCAATTGAATTATTATTGCATGCTTGTTAGATTTTTATCGCCTGTTTATTGCTATGTGGTCCAGTCTGTGTCCAAGCAATGGACCAGAATTGCCATAAATGAATTTAAAATAATGCAGAGCCCGAACGCTTCAATGTGCAGCTGCACGTGTGCCTGTTATGACAGTCGAATCGATGATCATACGGAAGTAGAGTTTTCAAAGATTTTGGTCTTTCATATACCGTACGTACCAAAACTGTACAGGCAGTATACATGTAAGCAGTAGGCTATACAATTGTACAATCGCACAGACCCCCTTGTTATGCAAACCATAAGCGTACTTCAAAATCTTGCGTTTAGGCCAAATCTGCAATGCGGATAATGCTGCGAATCCGGATATGGTAATCACCTAATGGCATCTCAGATTATTACGGACAATGATAATTGCTAAACTGTGTGTAATGAATGATTTTATTAAATGTTAGAGCCTGAGGATGCCCTGTAGAGGTCGAAACGTTTCTTTTTAAGGAAATATTGGCTAAGTCTCATTGCTTTTACCTACTATCACCAGTCACATGAGGAACAGAATCAAGTTTGAAAAAAAAAGATTATGCTCATTATGCAATTGGTAGGGAAACAGTAATGCAAATAAGAGGCGGGGAGGGGCACAGGGTGCATGTACCCCCCTTTCCTTCCTGCCAGAGAGTCACATACATATAAAGTTCATGTATGGAAAATATAAAGATGTAACACAAAAAATGAAAAAGTTACAAGAGAATTTAATAGGATGTTATATTTTTATAATTAGATAGGCCTATATATTAGGAGTTATAATTAGTGAGAAGAAGAAGAATCAACGCACTAAGGGGATCTGCCCCTTCTGGCTGGTAATAAAAATAGTTCTGAAATACATAAAAAATATACATGTATAAAAGAGGTGATTTAAAATTGTAAAGATAAAAAAAATTCTTACTGTAGAGATTTGACTTTATAGAAATAAGGGAAGTGAGTCCGGAGTGTGCTAACGCGTCTCAATCTAACACCATGTCCACAAGGACCTACAACATTTATTTTGTCTTAAAAAGTCCGTTAATTTAATAATAATATTCTGCTGTAAATACATGTACATGATCAATCATGTATATGTAGACCTATGTATTATTTAAAGTGCAAAATTTATTTTTGCCATGATAAATGGGTCATCTTGTACAACTGTATACTTGCATGCATTTTCGAATATTCCCGGTTACATGTATCGATTTTTTTATATTTTTACGGCTTTATCATCACAGTTCAAACCGTTAAATTGAACAACAAAACAGTGGCGCTACTGTACGGCAGATGGGAAAACTCCACCCATTTGTTCCTCTCGTCAGCCGAATTCGTGGACAAATAATGACAATACAGAACAATTCATAGGTCCTAAAAACCGACATTTTGATCCAAGTTTATTTGCAGATAAAACAGATGTAGGTAGGTTACCGTAGGTAGCTACCGTACAGTGTACCCATACCTGGAGGCTAACGATGTTGCAGTTTGATAACAGCCTTCGTTTCGATAAGCCAATGTTTGCCCATTGGTTTCTATTCATAATTGAATATTCATCATTTTGAATACTGACGCCATTTTAGCTCCCTATATAATTGTGCAAAATTGCGAAAATTTGAACAACAGTTTTAAATAATGAATAATGATGAACTGGACTTAAAATTTATGCTTGCCCCAAATAAATGTTTGCTAAAGGTTTTTTTTAAAATTGTTTCAATTTGCTGTCACCAATGGCTATAACAGTATAAAATGTTTAAACTGATTTCTTTGAATCCAACAGCGCGAATTTCACCCCACATTTCCAATTTTTGTGTATTCACGTCAGTCAGTTCAGGAGTTACTGTCGTGTATTCAAAACTAAAATATACTTGGAATTCAAATTGACCAACAGAATGAAAAGATGCTTAATTGGTCAACGATCAATCTTTCCTGTCACATGACTCATTTTCCATCCGTTGGGCATCGGTGTTTCTTTCTCTATGCTGTACGGCATAATTCATAAGCAGAATATATCTTGATTAGTTTCGGCTCAGTGTATTCTAGTTTTGAACAGACTATAACTTTCACCCAGCTTTTCGCTCGTTTTTAAACACTGATAACGACCACGTTCTACTTACGTGTACAGAATTATTCAGACTCTTTCGTGACTGAAATGTGCACATGTTGTCACATACAGCATCTAACTTTCTCCCAAAACTAACTTTCAGAGGTTTGATACACATGTACCCTACAATTGCACATTTCAATTTAATAATTAAATATTTAATTATGCCAAAAAGAATTGGTCATTGACGGTTCATAACAGAAACTCTTATACATAGCCATACAATCAATAAGGCATTGCTGGTGTTGCTTGGCCTGCAATTAACAGGATAATGTTTCAAAAACAGAGAGTTCTTTTCGAATAACCCTGTAATTGCTGTACATGACGTTGTTCAGCGAAGGGTCCATGTTGTCGTTATTTCAGGCCTAAATCCCCTGTTTGGTTTCGCATTTTGATCGCAGGTTACAGGTAACCGGTTCGGTAAAAAAGTCGTCAGTCCAACTGCAAGTCGACACCCGCCCAAATGTAATTTGAAATTCCCGCTGAATTGTTGTTGCGCTCCAGCCTTTCGACTCCCTTCCACCGGCATCATTCTCCCTCATTGCGACGCATCCCCTCGTCACTCAGCCCCCATGATACGATGACGTCGGCTGTGACGTCACGCCAGACTACACACACAGGCTGAAGAAAACCCTACGCCAGATTCCAGTCGCCTATGGCCAGACGCAGGCAGCTAAACGAGACGAACGTGCGAGTTCCCGTTGCGCCAAAAGCACACGGCCTGGAATAAACCGCTGCCGACCATGGACGCGTGATTCGCGGCGCCCAAAGCACCTCGTCCGTTTTTTTTTTTTGCTTTCTTGTTTTATCTCTTGAGTTGGGATTGTGTTCGACTGCAAATTGTGCCACCGAATTACGGAGCAGCGTACGGAAGCCTCGCCGACTCCCGCTTCTGAAATGCGCCCGATCTAGCCGACAACCAGGAAATCCTAGCCAATCTCCTTCGATGTGAGTAACGTGCATTTTCATTCCTATCAATCGACGAAAGATTTTGTGAAAAATGTTGTTAAGAAGACCGTCGCTGGACCGCGCGTTTTTTTTTCTTTTTTATTGTGTGGGGTCGTGCATGCACGTGCACTGGGTCCAGTTTTACCTCGGCCAAGGTCACGCGTGGGACACCTTACATTTTCGTGACACCCACCTTTGCGATCGTTCAGAGTTGGGATGAAGTTCACATCTAGGGGAGATACTATCCGTCCAGAGCCTCGCAGTGGTGTACATGAATAGAATGGGGATAGTCTGGTTTAAAAATGTTAAGACTATGGGCGATCATCCATAAATCAAGTGGGCGAACTGGGTGTTGCGCCCCCAGAAACAATTTCGTATCGAATCTCAATCGTTTGCAGCAAAATTTGCATAATACCAAAACGGACCTACATGTATTTGCGATTTGCTGGCACCAAATGTTCCACTATCCCTTTCCTGCCCGAGGATTCCCCTATTTGCAATCATAAAACACATTTTATTGCATTGCTCGAAGCATAAGTTTTCCATAAAATCGTAATTCGGTGAACTCTAAAGTCATTCATATTGTTGATGCAAATTGAAGGTTTGCGAAAATGGTCAGAAAAACCAATTTAAACAAGGAAAACAATTTCCCGCAGAAGATTGGTTTCTCGTTCCGTTTTTCTGAAACTTATCAGAACATATGAACGCATCTTTGCTTGGTCATGCCTCGTTTGTTTACATGAAATAAGTATGCGCGTTCGCTTTAATCCTTTAGGCCTGAAATCCTTTGCACAAAAAACTAGGTCGTTCTGTGCATTTTTTCTTTGCGTGGTTTTGATATTTTTACTGAGTATTTTTTCCCTGTGGCTAAACTATATTAGCCTTTTAGTTGATCGTAATAAAAAGAAATGTAATTTGTTTAGCTTTACATCTGTAATTGCAGAAATACTTTGTTATTCTCTTTTCTACGCAGGGTTGGGCACAATTTGATTCCGAACAAAACTTGTTACATTTCCATATACTGTATACTGCCTGAGGTCAAATGTTTGAAGTGAATCCCACAAACTGCCTTCTCGCAATTTTTGTATTACTATCTAACCGAAACTTGGAAACTAGTACGTTTTTATACTGAGCAAGTTACACTTTTGTGAATAATGAGAAAATGTTGATGGCTTGATCTGGCGCTGACATCTTCTCGTTAATTATTTAGCATTGCAAATGAATGGAGGCCATAAAATGGTAAAAGGAGCTATTCTTAATACATTTAAATGCCACAAATGTTTCAGCTAAATGTGAAGTTAGCATCGCTTTGGTACAATTTCAACCACCCCTGTATTGTACTTGGTAAACCATTGTACTTATTATAGGATTTATAGCAATTACCAAGGAATCCGGGTATTGCGCTTACCGTCTTGCAAACATAACACTACATTGCGACACGGATTTCGCTATAAACTAACTAAAATGCACGTTTTTTTTAAGGGAACAGAAACGAGAAATGCCAATGTCGGCTATTGACTAGGCCCGCGGCAAGGTGAAGAGTTAGTTGTTAGTTCGTAGCCCCCGCCACCGTCATCAGCACCATCATCAACACATGGAAGAAAAACCCAAATCTCGGTCATTTGAAAATGTTAATAGATAGCCGAACACTAAAAAATCTGTCGATTGCCGATATCAGTGAGGTTTTTTTTTCAAAGTGGTGTCGCGGGCCAGTTTTTAAAATGGGGAAGTGGTCAGTCAGCCTACTTCGATCAAACGAAAAAACCTGCAACGTTTCGTAAAAAAATAATAACTGGGTCTAGATCAGCCGCCTATTATAATAGGCGTGCTATTTATTAACTTAATAACTTGCATTAATTGTTGATTACAGTCTGACATCACGTTTTATTATTTTTTTACATTTTTCTTAAGGCTATTTACCGCATTGGGACAAACACCAATGGATGCGAATTCAATGACCGTTACATATTAAACGACCTCCGCTGTTACGCAATGGAGCACTTAAACGTATTTCAGCTAAACACAAACTTCAATTCAAGTCCCGCGCAGAGAATATCAGACGAACATGTACATTTCAATCCAATTTGTAGCATGCAATTTATATTTTCCCAAAAAATGCTTGCATTTTAATCAGCCGATAACCATTGCATAAATGATACAGCCAAATTAGTTTTTCAATTGAAATGTTCCATTAGAAATTGATAATGAGAGATGCACGTTTCAAACAACGTCTATTCGTATACTTTAATGACTAATCTGAATGCAGAGCACTTATAATGCGATGTTTTAATTTGTAATCTTTATTCTAAAGCGTATCTTCGAAAATAGTGAAATTGTGAACGTAATTGTGGATGTTTCTCAACACAAAAGTGAAAACATTTTGAGGCGCATTATTCTGTATACATATTTCTTCAACTACATTGTAAATGCATGGAATTTTGGAACAAGTTTAGCAACGACAAAATGATTCGCCTACTACAATTGTAGGCCACTCCCTTGATGAATTGCTTACTCCATAAACATCGTTTGCACATTCTAACGTTGCTAATACATGTACATTACCCTGGAATTCGGCCATCTCTCAACCGTTTCGACGTTGTCACCCTCGTTGAAAATATGAACATGTGATGTGGATATGCACGGACCCGAGTAGACGAAATGAAGCAGAATTGAAGTCGCCAAGACACTTCTAAAAAAAATATGGAATTTGTGCGGAATCGATGAGGTCGAAGATCTTTCCGATTCAGCAGGTTTTCCACAGGCGACTCCCACTTTACCACACTCTGTATACGTGACAGTACAACGAATGCCACATTAACTGACACCAGCCCATTACATTGGCTGGACTGGACAGACCCTAAATTAGAATGATTATACGGCTGCGCACAACCAAGAGATAAATTCAACCACGGGTTATTAACCAAATGCAGCATCGGAATGCGCCGATAGAGAAAAGCGTGTGCTTTATTTGTGCCCGCATTTAACTGCCCTAATAAACATTAAGCAATGATGGCCATTAATAGGGATTGGTAATTGGGGCCATGCTTTGCGCCCAATATACAGGAGTAATGCACTGGGGCCATTAGAGTGCGCTGCTCTTGAAATGCCATGTACATGTACTTCGTAATTAATTGCTAATTTGAGAAATTCAACTCTCCCCTCACCAGCTCAGATCGGTAAAATGACCTACTGGGGTGTATCGAAGTCCTTAAGATAGATTTGATCAATTTTCCAAAGACTGAGCTCACTTACAGGAGCATAAGACCCAGAATCGCAATGCAGATTAGAACTCAGAAATTCCAGGAAATCTTGACCCACAGCCATCAGAAAACTCCCGTCCCTAATTCACGGCTCCAGTGGGGGAATCCCCCGTGTCATCATACCAATTCGGTTCCATAGAATAGGGGTAAGGTGACTACCATAAAGGTAAAGGTTTGCGAAAAACCCATGTTCAAAGGGAAAAGGACTTCCCCAATTTAATACGAAAAAGACTATTTTAAAGGTGGGTTAAACTGACTAAAACTACATGTAATATTATGATTTATTGTTGATTATGGTTATGATGCGTATCTGTAATGATCCAATAATTATAAATTTTAATTAAATGTTTCGTTAAATGTGAAAGTGGTTTTTTTTCAATTGGAGGGAGAAGTGGGGAATGGTAAACTGCAGGCAGTGACGGACAGGGGAAGGAAAAGGGATTTGAAAATTATGAAAATTCCAGGACGTTCCTTATGGATGGCTCCTGGGGCGATTTTTGACGCACTCTTCATTTGTCGTCCTCCATCTATAGGATAAGTTTAATGATGCTAATCGACGTTTAATTTGAACGTGTTTTATTCAATTATCCTCGCTTATTGAGGGAAACTTCCGCTTCAGTTTACCCCATAAGGGTATTGTGTCATTCAATACAAGATCGTCATCGTATTATTATGTCTGTGCAAGGACAAACCTGAGTTTTGTTTGCGCTGTTGCACGTGTAGGTAGCTAGCGCTGGATGGTTAATTTGTCAAAGCTATTCGTCCTTAGGAGTGGTCAAAATGCAGAAAAGTACGTTGTGCTAATCAACCAGGAAAAATGCTGTCCCCGGAACCCGACAGAGAGGAGGACCCGCGCGGGGATTGTCCGTTTTCAATGCCATTGCCAAATTTGAAAGACACAAAACTGGGTTACGAAAGCCAGAATCGAGCATTAAAAACATTCTGCGCAAGCATGCGTCACGTAATAGGCGACTAAAGCCGCTTGCACTCTGTAAATGCTGAACCAAAAAAGCATAAACAAAGTTAAAAACTTCCCGTTAAAAACCAGTCATCTGTTTAAGTAGGAACGGGGTTAGGAGCTTTATTTTTATCATTACGTTACCGCCCTGCAATTTTTTTCCCTTTGGCCATATTCCAATGCAGACAGGCACACGCTCAGTAGCTCATAGCGTATAAGTAATAGGGAAAAATACTTAGGAGGGACGAAATTCGGTACTGAGACAGGAAATCCAAAGGGTCGAGTTACCTAAATGTTTGCAACATCACTCAGCTGCACTAGCAGATATCCGGTAACAAAACGTGTAATGTCGTTGATAGGATACTTGAGACCGTCCATCAAAGACGTCCCAGACTAGAGGAGAGGTGGGGGAGTAGATGAATTGGGGGTCACATATTTTGACCAGTTGGAGAAGGATGTCATCAGTTGACTTTGTGAGGGATATGCATTTTTTTTGCATCTGAACCACTTCCATTACGTGTACGTCACAGCAGGCTGCTCTTGCAGCCAGGTGGTTTATTTACCACCTTAAAAGCCCACGAGATGAAATTTTTCGTCACATTATTTTTGTGTCAAAATCGTGTTTTCGACTAGTTCTAATACGTTATTGTTAAAGGCGAGTTCACACCGTATAATAACAAAGCTTGTAACATGTATATAGGAAATCATTGTTACAGAAATGTCATATAGCATGATATAATTTAACGTTTATCTTGTTATCAGGTGATCAGGTATCGGTAGAGATCAAATAAAGTTGTAAAAATTTTGTATGACATGTAGTCTACACTTGTAAACTTGTTATAAATCGTCCACTTCATCATCTACGTTTGACGCCCATTATCTACACTGAGATGAAAAACGTTTTACAACTTGATGCTTAAAATTATTTGTACTACAATAGCATCATTCGAAAACAAGCTAAATATGAAGTTATATAACGAGTTGTACAACAAAGTTAACAACACATTTCTTATGTAACAATGTTTTGTTACGTAGTGTGGACCCGCCTTTTTAACTGAACGCGTTTGAGATGAAAGAGTTATATCCTGTTCGGACGATCAGGTTGAAAACGTATTCTCAAAAAAAGATTGTTCTTTTCAGTTATTGGCTTGTTAGGACAATTCAAACCTTATTAAATAGCAGCATGGCACCCCATTTTGACGTTGAATAGCGCGGGAATGAGGGTAGGACTGTTTACAAGAATGCGGAAAGATGTGTAAATAAGCGGAGGCGTGCACTTCTATTGTGCCAATCTAAAGGTGCTAATCTTGACCTTAGCACTCGAAACGCCGACCATTTTTTTCCATCTAGCAAATCAAACACAATAATCACGCTCTACTCAAAAGCACTTTGTTATCAGCGCCATTTTGCAATCGTCTGAGAAATGTCGAAATTCTCGGGTTGCACTATTCCAGTCCAGAAGAAAGACCCACACCTTTAAATAAAGCGTGGAGCGACCACCTGTAGCACCTATTTTCCCATCGCCATGTATTTACTTCTCTTGTTTCCGCAGGTGATCGGATAGCAAAACCCAGGGACATATACCGCCAAAGTGAAACCACGATGAAGATCGCTTCAGATTAGGGACAGCGTGGGTCTGCCCATATTCCAATTACAATAAAAGATCGATTTGGGATGGCAAAAATAACGCGGCGCAAATTGAAAACAAAGTGACTGGGCTAAACAGATTCCATTGTTCGATCAATTGTTATGTTAAACGGCTGCGCTGGTTTCTGCGATTGCAGATGGAAATTTAGAAACGAATCGATGATCGACCAAAATACAGAGCATGGTTAAAGAAACATTTTCCTCCCTCTCCATGCAAGACACACAATGTAGTTGGCCTTCTTTTGAGTTGATCTCCTGTTCTTTTAGAGATACCAGCTTATATTACAATTGCAACGTATCAAGATGATATATATACATGCATGCATCCAGGTGAACCAGTTGGATTGCGTTTATGCGAAACCATCCTGATTTTATTACTTTTCGCCAATGAGACTTGTGAGATTAATGTTTCCTAAGCTGATAATTACCACAAAGAATACGTGAATACGATCTAATTACAAAGATTAGACTATATTTCTGAAGGCATATTTTTCTGTAGTTGTCATGTCTTCGGAGAATCGGTACAGGAATCTACGATACAGATGAACGCAATAACAAGTAATCAGGTTCAGCATTTTTTGATTAAAATAACCGTAATTCTCAGTCCATGAAGACGAAGTCCAGTTTGTTGTGAAATAATTCAGTTGACCTTACACGTTCATTAGTAATGCCATTCTCAGAAGGTAATGCCAAAAGTAATGATTATGACCTTGTAGGGTCCGCTTAGGTGTCGTCTTTGATCTCCGGGGTCGTTCATTCATGGACGTTCAATGGACGAGGATTCCCTCGCTCGCCACCTTGTTCGGTTATTCGACTTAAAATCAGCAGCATTTACCCAAAAATTCGACAACCAATTCAAGACGCATTTGAGGAATCAAATACTTAACTATCATGTGCCAATAATGCACACGAGTGGGGGAAATTTAAAGCCTCATGCAGCTATTCGTAAACGGATCACAATGCTGCAGTACGTGTAATCTCCATTGCGGTGATGGACACTTAAACGTCCAACCCATCAAGCGGAAACCGTACGTGATCAAAAAGCCACGAAGAGCTCGCGAGATTAAATTTCTTCTAATGCTTCGCGAGGGCATCATATCAAATTGGGCAAAATAAGCGCTCATCTGTATACGCTGCGAGTTATTTTCGGCAGTCCCCGTCCCCCGCCATCATGGACTATAAAAAGAAATGGCCTTCCACGAACGTTTGCTCGCAGCATAATTACCGTTTCCAATGGCAGAAATTCGCTCCAACTCAAGACCTATAAAAATCAACATTTCTGCTGTTGTTATTGTCTTATTTTTGACCAAACACCCCATCAATTTCCCCCGTCGTTAAACTGATGGTCGGCGCATGGGGTGCTCAAACGCAATAATGAAAATTGAAACCCGGATTAATGGATGGTCGGTCGGTGACTTTTCATCCACCACACCCTGCATCTTTCGCGAATGCTGTCTCCAAGAAAAGGGAGGCCAAAGATGCTCCCTCTCTCACCTCACAACCGGTTATACCAAGAAGTCAGGACCAAACTTAGTTTAGGGTGTGGAATATACACATCAGTTGGCCAAAAGAAAATAATTGTGGGTTGGTTGTTACATAGCCTACCCCAAAAAGCTCAGTTAACTTCAAACATCAATAGAAAACAAACAAAAACATTCATAAGCAATTTCTTACGTCCGTTTGGTTGCTTTCATGTGCACAAATTTACTAACTCAAAGTGTTTTTTTGGGCAAATTTTCTGTCAATTCTAGCACCTTTAAAGTCCCTGATGAAATGCCCCTGTCGCATTCCTGACATGACACGATGCCTAATTTGGGCTAGACGTGGTGCTGCCCATTAATTTAGCACGCCTCGGTCGCACACCTGCACCCTTCCACTTTCAGGTTTCCAGAAAAGGTTGAAAACCCCGAGTTAAATTGCAGAGGCTGGCTGGCCATTGTCCGAGCGCGCACAAATTTATTATTGTTTGACGAAATAAAAACAGGAATGATGCTCACCCATGGGCGGCCGGCCGTTTTATCAAGAAAACGTTCGCATTTTTTTTTGTAAGTGAACCACGCGAAGAACATGTATGCACCAAAATGGACATGGGATGGACCGCATTCTTCCGACTAGCTGAAGAAGTTCTCAGGTGTTCTTGACCACAATGAACAGATCTGACAACACAATGGCTTGATGGAATGAACGGACAGTAAGGTTGTCAAGCCTCGCGAAGCTTTCAAAGCCGCTTTGTTGAACAACATTGGCAACGATTTAAGGATGGTTTAAGTTATTTGTTTGAGCTCCTAGAAATATATGAGCCTCCTAGTTTCTCATTTTTCCATAACAGCTGTCAACCATGGCATTCTGAATGCTGGGCAGTTTGGTTCGATGTCTCAATTAATGCACTTCGAGTCAGGGCTTTGAGTGTTTCTATAGTCGGATGAACATAAGAATAGACTGAGCCAAAACCAATCAGAAATATTCAGCTTGTGGATTATCCTTCCTGGAGCTCCAGCATAGAGAAAGTCACACCCACGACGCATATGAAGCCATAAAGAAAGAAAAATGACCACCAGCAACAACCACATGGACATGAGCAGCATTGAAGGACGGAAAAGATTAATCGCACAACAGGCTCTTGCATTCTATTCGTCCATTTGAATTCCTAGTATATTCTTTTGTTGATCCCACTATAGTCCGTCCAAAGTTAGAATGGAATGAGCGTTTACCAATTAGATGCATGTAGCCTACTCTGTTTATAGATTACGTCTTCCAGCATAGAGACATCCACACCGACGCCCAACAGATGGCATAAGTGTCATGAGACTGACATGATTAATTGCAAACAGTATTCTAATGGTCAATTTGAATTCCCCAGGATCATTTAGTTCTTGAACAGACACTAGCATTCTGGGGTTATAGTCAACATGGCGGATGGAAATCAAATTCCTTCTTGTGAAACCCACGTACTGGATTGCTTTTCAAAGTCAGATGCGCCAAAAACCTGCCAGGATGACTGGGGAATGCGCCAGTAATTATCAATTGCCAGACCAAAGCGATTTTCTCTGGTAATTGCCAAAATATCTCGGAAGATGGAAAAAAGCAGGGAGATTGAAATGGGAAGGAGTGGGGATAAATAACTGCTCATGGGGGGGTTTATGATGGCGCCGTGCTTTACGGTGTTTTGTTGCCAGAAAATGTGGCATGGGGGAATTTGCGAAAACGAATTTGAGGAAGATAGCGCAAGAAACCGTGGCATCGAAAACTGTAAAAATGCCACGGTGAGATAAGCGCCGCCAAAGGTTATGCGAAATTATCAATTATTAAAACGGGGCCCATAGAGTCGAACGCATGACTTATTAATGCCGGTGAATTAGGAGCTATTAGGAAAGTTTATTGAAAAACGCAATCGAGCAGCATCTGAGTTCTGATGGCGCCAGTGAGGCCAAAGTTAAATGTCAATAACGTTAAGATTCCATAAACGGTTTTTTTGGCAAACGAAGAGTGCAGATATAAAACTGACAAGAAATGTACATAGTTTCGACTCGCAGCACAGTACGAAGGGTGTTTTTATTCCGTCCTTGATTCCGAAATTATACATCAGCCAAGACCCCGGAAGAGCAAGTGTGTGTTCATAGGATTTAGTAAGGGAGGGTAGGGTAGCCTTCCTGCTCGTGCCAATGCCAAAAAACAACAACAACGAACGGTTTAGAGACGCAAAAAAAATATGGCAAATCGTGTCCGAAGTCCAAGTTTTCTACACTTTCAAAATGAGGCGTAGCAGAGGTGAATGACCCTCTGCCATGGGGAAAGTCACTCTTTGCGTATGGGAGGACCCACCGTGTTTCAAGGTGGTTGCTACTTTAGGCCTATAGTTTTGGGCTAAAAGACTGACCTACATAAGGGTGCTCGGTGCGTGTTCGACATTTGGCGAATGCCCTCAAAACATTTTTTTTAATAATTAAAAATGTGCAAATATGTCGTGGAAGGCGAATGGGTGAAATTATCAAGGCGGTTTCCGATTTGGTTTTTTCGTGACTGACAAGTCCCAGTCCTTATTGTTGGACTGATTTACTTGGGATTTCGTCCAGATACGTCCATCAAGTCGCTTTGACCCACAAATGCCGAATACATGGCAAGGGGTTATTTAGCTTAGTCGTTACCCGATATGACAAGTTCAATTAGTTTCATTGTTGACAGTGTCTCCGTGTCGTTTTTTTTTGTGGCAGATCAAACGTGACAAGTTTTTTCGCGCGATCATATTCGACACTTTGGGCGCCATGGTTAATCGTCAAATCCCCAATGCGAGACAAGACAAGCTTGTTTATGTTATCAAGTACACCGTAGGCCTACATGTAATGACAATGGAACAATCAAAAAAGCACGGTATTGCAAACAGGTACACAAGTATGCTTGATTTAGAACTAACCCTAATGTTCTTGATGCATTTTTATACTGACTTTACGCGATCATTAATACTGTCAGTCAGTATTGACAGTAATACCGATCGTGTAAGGGAAATTGACAAATATCTTGAATATACATTTAATTATTGTTGCATATACTGACTGCATTAACTAGGGATAGGCCTATTGTCAAGCTCACAATTTGGTAACTTAGAAACGGTTGGTCGCATGGTTCTGCGCAAAGATCGGTAATTGAAGTTGTTGGGAGAGACGAAACTAAATCAAGAGATCGATATTTTATGTTGACTAGGCCTAGTCATATTTTTAATAATAATCATTCATAAATGACGTCAAGCGTGGTCTGCACACTGCAGTATGATTGGTAAAGCAATCTTTGCTATAGACTTACATGGAAAAACAATTTAGTGTTGAAAACCGTTCAATTTGGATTTAATTGACGTTCACCGAGCAAACTTCCATCACGGATTTATTTGCTTCTTGTATGAGAATTTAGTTGATTATATGGTAGTTGAGCAAAGCTCAGGTTATCTTTCAACTACCCTACACTTAAAGCGAACTCCAACCGCGAGACCGCTAAACGCTGTTTTGGTAAGATTGTATGAGATCAGTTCTTGAATCAGGATCTCAAGTTTTATATAAATAAGCATGTCCTCATCTTCACATAGCCATGGTTTCGCTACAACAATATGCAGTTCAAGTGGGATGCGTTAAGTTTACTCTCTCTATGCAAATGAGGTGTGTAAAATAGCTCGTTTTGTGTGAATAGGATTGTAAGAAAGTGGGGAGACACACGTAATAGGGGAATCATCAAAGCAACCAACGCTAGTGCCGCTTCAAGTTAACAAATATGCACTGTTTCCGGAATTTCCGTCAAGTAGGCTTACTATAGAATTCCTAGTCATTTTAACCAAGGCCTGAAGAAAGGAGTGCGGAGTGTGGCCGCGAATTCCGAATAATCTGTTGCTAAGCAACCGTATCGTTTTTATACACACAATTACCCCTCCCTAAGTATTATGCTCAGCGATGTTCAGACTTAAATTGCGATAAAATCACCGCCAGTATCTCTCTAAACATAAACAATGGCAGTAAAATGTAGGCCTACTAGAGCAGTTTTTGAAAATGCCTGCCAGCCGCATTTCCACCCAGATAAGAAAACATCTTCGGTGCATACGTTCTTTATTACAGTTCAGCGCCTTCGGAAAAAAAAAATTATCTGCAACCGATTTGGTTGAGATTTAAAAGCCCTAGCTTACTTGTACATGTATGTACACTTTTTTGGTATCCAGTTAAGGAACTTCTCCTTTCAATTTCCCCTCCCCCTTTTTTTGTGCAAACGTATTTGAATGATAATATCCTATATTTCGTTTAGGAAATTACATCACGCCGGATTCTACTTTATATTTTTAAATTAATCTTTTTACTTAGTTTCTGAATGCATATGAAGCTATAGGCCTATTACAGTAATTACAGTAAATATTTATTTTATTTTATTTTACAACAACAACGTTCTGAATATTTGCATAGATAGCCTATACAACGTTTGAAATTAAGGGAGTTCCCACGAGAATGACCCAAATGGGCCTCATAACTACTAAGCTCGGACCTAATGATAAAGATTACCCTCCTAATCCAAATGTTGATAGCCTGGAGCAACCGCGTCCTATCTATTAGAGTGCCGAGCATAATGCCAGCTTCCTCGAGTTCTTGTTTGCGTTTGCCCGATGCGTGGGCTCCATTTCTGTGTGCTCAGAACACGGTACAGAACGCCGCGAATACGACATCCAAGGACTACACATTGTCAATTTTTGCGAAAAACCCATGACTCATCCAACGCTTTGGCAATACGCATGCGCACCAAAGTGTATCCTGCTGAAGGCTCGCTGGCAGTTGTGTCTCCCAGCCATCATCAATAATAGCACCTAGCGTAGAGTGCCACGAGCAGGTGGCAGAATGGGCAACTGGGTACAGGTGCAACATGTAGGCCAGCGTTTGCGTAACAAACTATCTAAATATTAGTAGTTGCGTGCAACTTTTTTCGTAAAATTCTCAGCTAAAATTACACATTTCTACTGTACTTTTTTCAACATTTTCGACTACAGAGCGTTTCCTCCCCCCCAAACAACCCCCACCCATAAAATTATGACAATGACACAGTCAGATCTTATAACGTAGGTTTCTATCAAACCAATTTACGGGAACGGTTCTGTGCGTAGCCTAGCAGACAAAACTGGAAACCCCTTCCCGTAATGTTGACTACACATTGTATACCATACATTTACAAATTGGAATATAAAACTTTGTTACAACAAGTGTATTGTAGCTACTTTATACCTGAAATAAAGATTCCAACAGATTACGCAGTACCGTCTTGTCTAACATCACAACATTAGCTGTAACATGCATTAGGTTACAGGTGCGACGTTATGGCCATACCATCTGTCATTACTACAATATTTTTACAACGACGATTTTGCAACGCTGCAAGACGGCAAATAAAACCGTTATGAATCCATCACTTTTACTGACATTTACTGCACACAAAAACTCCACCACCTTCAAATTCGGCCCTCATAAGGGTGCATGCAGTGCCACCGAAAATGTATGGCAAGAAGTGGATCGGATTTCTCGTGATCGGCATCTGCGTGCTGACTCTGGAACATATCGTGCGATTGGTAATGTACATGAGTGTCCATCAACCAGTGCAGGAGGTTGCGAGTCTCAAAACCAACAGAACTTGCAAAGGTGATCTGGACACCACGGTGCTAACTCATCAAGATGCTTGCTGCGGGGTCGATGCTTTACTGGCGGTAATCGTGGTGACGTCATCCTCGGCCAATTTCCATCAAAGAACTGCCATCCGGAACACTTGGGCCACGATTGTTCAGCGAAATGACGTCGTGATGGTCTTCTTGCTTGGTCAGCCGAAGGACAGGACATTTCAAAAGAAGATTCAGGAAGAAGACGCCCTCTTTGGCGACATTGTCCAGGGCGACTTTCTCGACACCTACTGGAATTTGACGCTGAAGAGCGTCAAGATGTTGCACTGGGTGAGCACGCACTGCTCCAACGCCAGGTTCATGCTGAAGATCGACGACGATGTCTTCTTGCACCCTGATAACTTTTTACGCTTTGTGCAGGACAATGACCACAACGAGCACCAGCCTGTCATCTTCGGTCGTTTGTTAAAGGGCTTAAAACCTATCAGGGACAAACGGAGCAAGTGGTACATCTCTGAACAGGAGTATGCTCCATCTTCCTATCCCAATTTCATCACCGGTCCATCGTACGTGTTTACCAAACAAGCTGTGGTACTCATCTACTCCGTCGTAACCCAACTGAACGGATCCCGTTCGGTTATCCACCTTGAGGACGTGTTCCTGAACGGCATTTGCGCCAGCAAGGCCAATGTCACGCTTGTCCACTCCAGCCGCATCAGCGAAAGTACCCTGAACGATGTATGCACTGCTCGCCAGTCGATAACTTTCCACCACATTTCCTCCGAACGCATGTACTTTCTATGGTGGCTCATCCACGACCCCCATTTCAAGCAGTGTCAGCAAGTGGTCAACGATAAAAACGCATTGTTTTTGAAAGTCCTTCGTGGCCAAACTTATTCCTTCACGTAGAAAATCTTTTAGGAACATGCAATTCCATGTCACACATATCATGTGTGTTATTTCCATCTGAATGTACATGTATCTAATTATCATAATCAATGTGATGTTGACGTTTGAAAGGTACAATAATTTCTCTGGTGGCTAAGATTTTTTTCCCTCTCAACAACAAGTTGCATGCTTATCAGATGTCAGTATATTTATTTGTAGCTAATACGCTAATGTTCTGCCGATAAATGGAAGTGCCTGTTATGACATGGTGTATGAATAACATTGACAATCCTGCATGCTTTTAAAAGCTTAGCTGATATTCTAGTGAAAAACCACCAAACAGCGGTTTACTAGCCTAATAATAAAGTAATATATTCTGTAAAGAAAAGGCAACCAAATGAGCCAAAGCCACTTACGTGGAGCCTGTCAATACGTCAATGCAAACCGTGAAAATTGATGGAAGTCAATGCTGTCTAAAAGTTTACAAAATACAGTAAAACGTGAAGCGCGAGCAATATGCTCGGGTAGTAGATTCCATATCCTACCTACCCGGCATGTAAAAAAGAAATAGCCGAATAAATGTAAATTTTGCCTTAATTTGTGGTGGTAGAATCTGCATTAAAATGTCAGTATTTCCGACACTCGACTGCTATCTGCAATACTGTTAGTTACATGATCCCATGAATAAAAGGAGGTAAATGTGGACATAAACACAATCAATCAATGGCAACAAGTCGTATACAATTTTGTTTCACCTGCCCATCACTTTTTTCACAGCAATATGCATTAAGGGATTTCCCCCTTCTATTATATAATAATGATTTCTAAATATTATTAATAAAAGTGATGTTGCTTGCTAAGGTTTTTCAGAATTCAGATAATTTATTAAAAGCCAATGCAGAAAATACCGTGGGCAAAATCACATGTTGATCAATGGATCTATTTTAGTTTACATCTAACGAATTTGGCTTAGACATATACATCTCATTAAAATATCGCCATAGGCAATTTTATTTATTTAAAAACTAGATCCTCAGCGTTTAATTTTCCCCTCTTTATTAAACAAGGTTTTTTAGACATTTCACTAATAAATGCAACGTCGTAGATGAAATATTGAAGACAAACGCTAGATAACAACTGGAGTATTAAAGTAAATTCAATGTATGCATGCATATACATTGTATACCACGTACACCAAATAATTTATACTTTTTAAAAAAAATTCAGCTGCGATCTTTATTGGAATTGTACCGTACTCCATTTGGTCTACATGTGGTTTAGCACATCTGTACATGGCTTTATTTAACAATAAATTTAACTTTATGGCATTTATTTAACAAGAAAGCTAAGTAATAGTGACAAATAGTTTCATTGTTGACGGTGCTAGTTTGCTAGGGCCGTACACAGAGGCATACATTAAATAGGCTCTGATGATACAGTAATTGCTATAGCTGCGCAGAAGTTTTGTTTAAAAAACGAGAACTGCACATTCCGCTGTCGGGACTGTAGGGTGAGTTAGGGATGAATCCTCAACCCCCTTATTGAAGACAAAACAAAAAATCTAAAAGTTCCTGTAGCAACTCTGAAATATAGCTGGAAAGTTGACGCATACTCATCCACCCCATTTTCGAAGCCTACGCACGGGTCCAACCCATGGGCATATAAAAGTCAATAACACACAGCTTTAAATGGTTGTCTTAGTTTATTTAATAATCCATAGATCAGGCCCTAACAGGTCGCGAGGCGACATTATCGACGCAACCTTAGTTTGACAACAGACACTGCCATGGCAATATTGTTGACTTATCAATCCTTATTGATTATCAGATATGTTTTTAAAAGTACATTTTGCTTGTCATCTGTTCGCCTTTTGGATCGATCCACTCTTGTTAGTGCGAGAATTATTCGTACAAAATATTTAAAGGAATTAACCCGGCTGATTATTCGCAATCATTAGCCAATGATCGTGTACGATCATTACTAATGATGTGATGACTGGTATCATATTATTAGTCATGACATTACCAACAAGCCATACTTCTTCATAACGTTAGCCATAAACGATCATATAAAATTCCCATTATTACTGGCAAACATTCTGTTTCAGTTTACCTTACACGATCTTCAGCGGAAGGTTCATGTCATGACTAATGATAGCGTAAGATCCGCTATTGCTTGTTGGCATGTCGCTGTAATCGTGCACCTGTTCCGCTTTTTCGAAAGCCTTCGCCTATATATATGTTTACAGTAGCTGATTTGTAATTTCGCGACACAAAGTTATCGTTACGTCCAAGTAATGCAAGCAGTTTATTGGTTTATTTTGGTTTTTTTTGGCTTTCATTCTAGTTTCAGTTTAAATATCCGATTTAGTCCTTGCTTTTTCATTGATTTTAATTACTTTTCAGCGTTTGGTGTTTAAGGGTGACTTGTCTGTGGCGTTATTTTCAGTTTCATAACTTGTATTTTCGATTCGCAGTTTTCAATTTGTTTTCATCAAAACTCTCACCTGGCCACCTCACTTTCCCTGCGCCCCTTCTTGAGCAAGCAGTTGACGCGTCCGCCAAGATAACCGGTTTTCGAGAAATATCTGCCTATGGGGAGACACGTACCACCTCCGATTCTACCTTCTACTGCCTTCCAAATTCATGCCTCACTTTAATGCAAGATGGACGCCAGTTCTTATCACCGCATTCCGAAGTTGCCAACTTCTCAGTGGCCTGTAAACTTTCGGGCGTGAACCTCCGCCTTCAGCTTTAGACCTGGTTGATCCCGACTGCTACAAGATTCGCCGTCGCCGACCTCCGGATATCAGGTACAAATATTGCTATTCTTCGTCCTAAATCCTTCTCAACTTCTTGGTACGCAAGAAGCGTTCTGGTCGTCTGCGAATCGAATGCGGAATTATCCGGAACAGGGACTATTCGGCGTTCGGTATTCGTGCGCGGGCAGGCGCGCCAACGGATGCCACTTCGAAAAGATCACAACTTTAAACACCGTGCTTGAAAAGTTGGAATGCGATAATCTCAACATTTCCTCCGTGAATTAATCGCTTCTTATCGTCCAATGGACCAACCGCGTGCCAGCTGATACGCCAGATAGCGGGTGCAATCGGCATTTTTTTTAAACAAATAAGTGAAACAGTCTCTCAAAACCAATTATTGCTCATATCGGACCTGATCGCAGCTGAGACGGATAGAACGCGGAGTCATCCGAATGTGAGATGTTTTTTTGGGCGGCGCGGCGTTCGATTTGCGTTCTGGAACTGGATTATCATCGATAAGAAAATAAAAATCGGTGTTTTTTTTTGCAACGTTTCCTGAAACGCGCTTCCATCGGCTGCGAAAACCTGCAGCGCACTTATTTCGCCATTTGCCTTTGTTTTCGCCGATTGATCGTTAATTTTTCGTTCAAGGTACCTATCCGGTAGGTAAAACTCGCCTGTCTCCACTCGCTGGTGACACGATTTCGATTCCGTCTGTTGTTACAGGTGTTTCGCCAGATTGTGTCTAGCTACAGGACGCCCTCTGATTCGCCGCCAGGCTGCCATAAAAGCATGGACCCAGCGTCCGCCAGCATCGAGTCCTGATCGCCGCCCGCCCCGCCCCGGACCTACTATGTGGGATGCACCAAACGCGACCAGCAAAGAATCATCGCATTAGCCGCAAGATGCGCGGCCAGATGGTGTTCGTCACGTTCATGACGTTCGTCAGCATCGCCTACTACCTGATGGCCTACGGTCAGTCGACCGCGGCCTCCGACCGGACCCTGCCGCTGGTCGAGGCCGAATATGCGGCAGGCAACGACACGTCCAAGACCGGCAACGACACGTCCAAGACCGGCAACGTCTCTACCAACCCCTCGCCCTACATTCTCAACAAACCTCGATTGTGCGACGCTGAGCACCTGGCAGTGCTCGTTATGGTGGTTACAGCCCCCAACAACTCCGACGTCCGTGTTGCCATCCGTCGCACGTGGGGCACGGTGGGTCACAGGTCGGACGTGCGCTTGGCCTTCGTGCTCGGTCGACCCGCGCAGGCCACTGTCCAGGAGCGATTGGCCGAGGAGGACCGTATGTACAACGACTTGGTGCAGGGTGATTTCTTGGACGCCTACTACAACCTCACGCTCAAGAGCGTGATGATCCTGCGCTGGGCGGACGCGTTCTGCCCTCAGGCAGGTCACGTGCTCAAGATCGACGATGACTGCTTCCTCAATCCGCACACCCTGCTCAAGTACGTGCAGGGCATGAAGGAGGGCGAGAAGACCATCCACGGGCGCGTGTGGAAGAAGGTGAAGCCCATCCGCGACAAGAAGGACAAGTGGGCCGTTCCCGTGGAAGTCTATCCCGACAAGGAGTTCCCCGACTACACCGGCGGACCCTCGTACCTCGTCAGCCGACCCGCAGTGCGCGAACTGCTGCTCGCCTCCACCGCCCTCAAGGCCCTCGACCTGGAGGACGTGTACGTGACGGGCATCTGCGCCGAAAAAGCCAACATCCCCCGCACCAACGACAACCGCTTCAACGTGGCCGACCCTCCGCTGGTCTGCGCCAGCCGCGATGTCATCACCTACCACCGGGTCAGCCCAGACTTGCTCTACATGCTTTGGTGGACAGTCAATGACGACAGGTTCGCCACCTGCGCCTCCAAGGATAATAACTGCGAGAAAGGCCGTAGTCAGCTGCTCGTCGACATGACCAATGTGGTGCTCAAGAACCTGCACGCCTAGCCCGAAAATCAAAGCCTCTTCAAGCGGTAAATGTTCGAATGTTTCGAATGTTTATTATATTTGTTGAATTTATTTTCCGCAAAGTGAAAAAATAGCCAAACCCTATTTTGGCTATTTTTTATAGTTTGAAATTATCACGTTTGTTTATAAAAAAAATGTGAGAGATCTGAACAAAAAATTGTTATGCAACCCGCAGCAATGCAAGTCTCCCATACAGGGAAACCGCGTTTTAGGCGTTTGCGTAGTTTTTTTTCTTCAAATTTCTTCAATTCTTTATACATAAACGGAAATTCACATTTGTCATCATATGGCATTCTTCGAGCGCTAAATTACAAAATAATCAATGTAAAATTTTGTGATACAAAACTAACCACTAAAAAATATGAAAAATGGGGGGTTATTAGATGCGCAAGAAAGGTGTGTTCACCATTTAGTAGTGCATGTTGTTAACATGTACTATTGATTATGAGCTGTTTTGTAATTTAGCGCCTGAAGAAGTACTGTGCAAAATCAATGAACGAAAAAGTCGCATCTAATGAAAACCTGTCGGTATGTGTATCTCCTCTTACGTTTATTATAAACGGGACATTTTGAAATTATAAAACAAAGCTGAAACCCTGGTGGATGACCAATTCTACACTGGAGAAAATAAATGTAGTGAATGTAATAAGCATTTGACGCAAAAATGTGCAGAGCCGTAAAATAGCGTAATGTGCATGGCTCCGAGTCCACAACAGTGTTTGTTCCCTGGTTCTGATGTGGGTCTCTCGGTTGTCACAAAGTTTAGCGTTCCAAAAACTCGCTCAGTACCCTGTTATACCACACGTTCCACATGGTGACAGGAGGTACAGGACCTTTTGTACGCTGCAATAGCGTGATTGTACTGTTATAGTTATGAGCTCATTTATTCGTATTGAATATGCGGATATTAGGAAACAAATTAGTCAGGGTCTGCTGAAGGTTGTCTTGAAATCCGTTTATGGCGTCATTGTTGCCTTAGTGATAAGACACTGCTTTTAATCATTCCAACTGCACATGCTTTTTACGGTTGTTTGCCATTGTATTGCCAGTGTATTGACAAAACTCTGTTCATCGATTTGCTGCCGCTGCGCAACCATGTTTTGATACGATTGAGTTTGCCAACAGAAAACACACAAATTTTACTTTATGCCGCAGCTAATTGCTCATGATGTCAGTAATAAGTACTGAAACGTTACCATTTAGTGCTAGGTTACTAATTTTAGTAATTAAATACAGGGTATACGTGTGCCTGCTAAAGTGTGACAAACGCTATTAAAATCTACTGGGCTTCTGATCATCCCTTGAGATTTTAAAGGATTAACTTATCACCAGGGATTAGTAATGGGTATTTCGGGAAAAAATGACCAAAATAGTTATTGCCCTGTTGGGTTTTGCATTGTTCAGATTCCGTTCGCTTCCGGAACGTATAACCTTACTTAAGAAATACGAAAAAATATATTCATAAATTTCTCGGTAAACCTGGCTGCATTAGGCTAAACCCGCAGAATTCCGCAGTTGCCAGGTTTTCTTTGTCTACGAATTTCCCCTGAGTAAAATTCCATTGTATTTAAATTCATTTCTTTCTGCTAGGTGCCTGGAGAAATAGGGGGAAAACCACTATGTCATACTATGTGCTGTAAAGACAGGGAAAAAAATTAAATCAAGCGCTTTGGTATACATTTATTAATTTTGATGCCATCTTGGTTAAAAAATTGAACATTTTGTAATTGACTGAAACCGATTGTTATCAGTCAGTAACGAGGGGAGTCAGTAACGAAAATGTATGTCAATAAATGTGCATTGATGACGCCCTAAACGATCTCTTCGGTGGCTTCATATATGAATGATCAATGGCATTTCATTGCTATAAATTGACGGGAAAAAAAGCCCGCAAGATATTACGGTGCCATATCAAAACCCCATATAAGAGTAAAGTTCTTGCACCTTTATTCTGTTGTAATGTAAAAAGCATATCACAAGGATCACATTGCCTTATCTATATTTTTAATGGAAAGAAACTGGCAGCTAATACATATGTTTATGACCGTATGGACATTGTTACAGTGTATATCCTATTCTATGGTGACAAATTCAGTATTTTGGGTATTTTGAAGTCATGGTGTGAATACATGTATTTTAGTTCTGCACTTCACCGAGGTTCCAATCCAGCTCTTTACTCTTAATTAAGAATTCGTTAACAGGGTGGTGAATTTTTGACAGGCTGTGTATTGATGTTTGACTAAGGGTTGGGTAGGATACTCAATTCGTTGTTGTGAGTATGTTTGACAATTTTAACTAAAGATCACCTAAAGTGTATCCCCCCTAGCCGCTATAGTTCCTTCGCCAGATAGCGCTGGCTTGGTAATCGGTCAATTGCAGATAAATGAACAATGCCTGGTACACGTAAGATAGCGAAGGTAGTTCCATCTCAATGGCGTCTGTGTTAGTTTTCATGAAGAATCCAGGTTGCCCCATGGGATTCAAGAAATCGGGTTTTTTGAATAACAAAAATTCGTTGAAGAATTCGAAATATTCCCATTTCTCTTCAATTTGTTTGAATCTCTAAAGTAAAACATGTTGTAAAATGGAGTTTACCCAAAATTAGTCAGGGTGCCATTAAATAAACGTAGGCTTGTGAAAAGTAGATTCGTGAATGTTGACAACGATTGTCGAACAGCATACGTTAAGCCGCAAATGAGGCCTTAAAACTCGGGATGTTTTGGCTTACCATAATTTCTTAGCCTCTAACCGAGACGTGTCCATAAAATACCCCAGTTTGGGATGAAGAAACCGATGTATTTTTAAGGATTTAAAAAATATATATATAAGAAAATAAGGTTATAAGAAAACTTTGTCACAAAAGCAACTGGAGTATGGGATCAATTTTGTGAAAAAAACATTTTTCGTTTCAATAGCATGAACCTTTCTTAAAAATTATTTTTGTCAGACAACTAACTGCAAGTGACGTCATTGATGGCTGTTGTTGGATGTGACTACCTTCCGTCTGTAATGTACCGACGAACAATGCGCGATAGTACTTTTTATGCGTTCTAGAAACTGGTATATTTATTTTTTGTTGGAAGTGCTGATGAACCCGACAATAAGGGTGACGTCATGCAGTTGTTAAACAAGTTCTCCATTGCTGTGCCTTTCGTTGAAACGTAACGCTGAAATAAACAATGTTTGTTTTTGGGCGACTCACTCTTTTCAATTTGCAATTCATTAGCATCACATGTGTGCAAAACCTATCCTACGATCAAGGGGAGTCTGTATTGGCGTTGGATTCCTTCCAAGGTTTTTTATTATTTTGGGACTGATTTTTAATGATGGTGTTTCGTCGAAATGGTGTTGGCCCACCTTACGTTTCGCTTTCCTCTTTCTCTGGACGAACCTCGAAGGTTGGCATTATAACTCCAGGTAGGAGTCAGTGAGGGGCCATGCATTCCTCAGCTCATAATAAAAACTGAGTTCAATGTCGTCTCGCAATAATTTTTCTAAAAACTCCATGCCCTGTCTCCCGCCTTCTTTTCTTTTGTTCCGACATTGCGGCGCTGGCACAGTCAAACCAGTTCAAATATTTTAATTCGAGATTTTTTAAATTATTTTTATTTCTTGATTTTTATTTGGTGGTCACTTTCGCCGAGATTCGATACGTTGACAAGGCAAATTTTACTTTTAAAAACACTAAACTGAAAATAAAATCCAGGATCATACATGGTAAAGCTGCAATTGCCAGGAAAATTGGGAAGACATGGAATTGTTAGTGAAAAGTTATTTAATTTGAAATCACCTCACAAAAAAGCAACTGCTGTTCGAATGAAGTATAAGTGCCTGGCTGTTCCATTTTTGCTGATCGACTTCCAGATTCTCCGCTCATGTTCCACTTGCATATTACGTTAAAGGTGCCAAATTTATTCGACCATATTGTGTACAGTGCATACAGTATAACTTACCAAGTGAACACTCAATTTAAAATAATCCACCCAATGATGAATTAATAGGTAATCACAATAAGCATTTGATTTCTGCATTGAGCATTGAGGGCGCAAGCAAAAAATATACTCATACATCTAAAATATAAAAGAATCTTCGCAAAAATTTCTTAAGATACAGACATGTACATGTATTTCATGTGCAAAGATCCCGATGCTTTATGTCTGACTTAGTCGTCTGTAAATGGAAATATATATTTATAAATAAATGACATACAGTGTATTTGTGAGACGGGATGACGTCCATTCAAAGCAATTTCGTAAAATAATTTTTTTTTTTGGCATTTTGTACATGGGAGCTCTTAAAATCGCTCAGTACAAAACTTTGGGCACTCGAATTTGCAGGCCCCTGTCCATTCCAGTCCACGATCGTTTGCTATTTGTGAAGTTGAACCCCCAAAATCAAACGTCCTTTATGGACAAGCCCAAAGTAAATCGGATCTGGGGCAAGAAGCTTTTATCACCAATCGTCGCACCCATGGCGACGCAACGCAAACACAGATACGATATCGGCAAAAACAACCTGATATTTCTGGTTGTTCCAAATGTATATGGCGGCAATTTATTGCTTCTAAAAATGCGTCCGCCATGTCGATCGCCATCTTGGATATTCCTGATTGGACTTTTGCTGGCGGCCTCATCCGCCATCATTTGGGCAGATGCGGAGGGCATTTGGTTCCTGCACGATTACTCTTACGTAATAAATCATCCGAAACTATGCGACTCCGGCGATGACATTCAGCTGCTGATCATGGTGTGCACTGCCAGCCCCAACTTCGAATCGAGATTAACGGTCCGCCACACGTGGGGGTCGGTGGTCAAGCGCAAGGACATCCGGTTGCTCTTCCTTTTGGGACTCCCTGCCGAAGAGGGCATTCAGCGGCAGATACTCGACGAAGACCGGACTTTCGGGGACATCCTTCAGGAAAACTTCTTGGACACTTACTACAACTTGACTCTGAAAACCATCATGATGGTCAAGTGGATGACCACGTTCTGCCCCAGTGCTCGCTACGTACTCAAAATAGACGACGACTGCTTTCTGAATCCCGACAACCTGTTGGCATTCCTTCGCCAGAACCTGCAGGATGTCGCCATTTTTGGTCGGATTTGGAAAGGAAGGTCCCCCCACCGCTTCTGGTTCAGCAAGTACTACGTGCCCTACGACCTCTACCTCAATTCCACGTACCCGGCTTACGCCGATGGACCATCGTACCTGATAACTCAAAAAGCAATGCCGCTCTTGTATTCCACAGCGCTAACCACCAAACCCATCTACCTGGAAGACGTGTTCTTGAACGGCATTTGTGCCGAGAAGGCCAACATCCCCAGAATTCACGATTCTGGATTTTATGTGCCTGCGTCCGACCTCTGGAGCGTGAACGTCATCAGAGAGGAAGTGATCACCAGCCACAAATTCAGTAGCCATGAGTTGCGTTTGCTCTGGTGGTTACTTGGCGATAGCCGAGCTGACAAACTCGACCACTTGCTTCCCACCAAGGGTTTTTTCAGATGGCTTTGGTCTCTGATTTCATTATAGGGAACGGTCCTAAACGGGGACATCTGTTGACATTATGGGTGATCATCAGCCATCCGAGAAGATTGATTGATAACAAAACGTATCGACACGATTATTGTGTTCTGTGTTTCTCGAGTTTTATGACGCAGATATGCTCTGATAAGACCGATGGAAGCTTTGATACAAACATTTTTGTGCAGTGTGTTCATGGCTTTTGGAAGTGCTCTAATTAGGGTTATCATCTAGACCTTCTTTTTCAATTGGAATATAAGATTCTCTTCCTATGCTTTAACCACTTCACACACAAAAGTTCACATTCAATGGAATACAGTACTCAATTCAATTCAACTCAGTACCCTACAGTCTGCAACTAAATGTCATATGGTAGGGGGGTCAAGCCCATTTTCAGGAGAAAATTCCTACGTCAGTTGCGATCGACTTAGACAACATTGTTAAATTGAACTTGAATTAAATTTAAACTATCGTCAGGAAGGTTATTAGATATACTCTTCTGTCAGCATGGATATACCATGTAGGATGTATTTAATACATCATTCCCATCAACCCTATGTATTGGGCAGTTACCACTGCATCAGGATGCTAGACACCATTATATTTCATTGAATTTGTTAACTTATATGCCTATCCATAATTGGAAAAAAATACCAAAATCTACATATAATGGCATGTACAAATTAAGAGAAATAGCATAGATCCGAATGTGCTCGGAGTTCCAGAAATGGATCAACTCAGATGTGGAATGTTCTACTACCTACCACCCTCCACCAAATAACGATACAACAAATTTTACACGGCAATTATGAAATTCCTGTAGACACTCTTGCCAAGGCGAATTGATAAGGACAACTCCAATATCTATTAGCAGAAATATATTTCTCGGCATTGTTATTTAGTTTCCGCTTGCGATTATCCTCTGTACTATCTGAAAACGATAACAAAAACACTCGCATGCAGGTTAATATCGGCACTCGTCGTTCTGTACTTGTAAAACAAATATTTCTTAAATGTACGTTACTTGAATAACGTCACGCTCGCTCAGTAATATTAATAAAGTAAATGTACTTCCTTGATAGGTTTATTGTTATAGGGTTTCTATTTGTAAAATTAATTTAAAAAATCTTATTGTTTGGCCAAAATTTATCAAAGTTTTTAAGAATTGTGAGACTTTAGTATAATAAAAGTTTTAACTAATTCAGGTTAACAGTCGAAAATTTATCGAGTGATGTCTGCTCGATTTCTACTTGCGTGGGATATCTAGATGAAATTTTAGCTGCGAACATGGTTCAAACTAAATAGAACTTACCGAGGTTCATTTGGTCGCTGTAGTCGGGAAAACCTAAATATGTGCTTTATGAAACTACAAAGGTTTATTTTATAGAAACCTTGCAATGTTGCTTTATTTGTTTACAAAAAGTACAATATGGAACCGGGCGTCCGTTTTATACAGAATACAGCCTCACCGTTCAGGATATCGACCATTTTTGTTGTAAGTAGTGCTAGATATCTGCATAAACAACTTCAGATTAACATGACCTCATTTTTAAATGTTATTCAAGCTTAATAAAAATTCCGTAAATAATCTGGGAATAGAATAGAAGAGATAAACGCGCTATAAATGTCTCAGTCATCTAAACTATAGTGTCAGATAGACTGAGATATAGCAGAACGTTGTTAAATATTAGATAAAGATAAAGATAGAATCATTTTACAATTTAAAGATGTCATTTAGCGCCTTCGCAAAAATCAAGTATTGTATATAAAAGCTTAATTTTTGCGAAGGTGTTAAATGGCACCCTCATAGCATTTTAGCATTTTAGGGGCGGGGTATCGAAATTTGTGGCATTGTGTTACATGAGGGAAGAGGATTTGCGGTTGTTGCGTCACAATGAGACTGTGTAGTCATTAATAATTGTGATAAAATAGCTTTCATAATAACAACGTTGCATCCTCGCTAAAAGTAATCAATAACTTCTGTGACACGGTCTTGATAAATGCTATAAATTATGCACATGTATGCTTCGCATGCTATAAAAGAAACATAAGCTATAAATACACATGTACTTAAAATTGTTAGTACCAATTTATTTGTGCTGAAAAACATGGTACGAAAACATGCGCGCTTAAAATGACAGGACCTGCAAGGAAAGAATCGAGAAATTGTGTTGCGTAACGGTAAGGAATGGGTATTCAAATACTGTTTAGGTCTATGGCCGTCAGTTTAACAAGAAAATCAGCGTTACATAATTTGCAATGGCTGCTAATGGTGACATTAAAGTCACAATGGAGTTATGATTCGATTTTGAAACCATCGTATCCATGGTATCAGCGATTATGCATGTATTGATTTAATTGATAGCTGATGCTAAACCATGTTTATAATTTACGCATTCAACTTGCTGCATGCGTTGCTTATGTACTTCACTCCCATAGGAACAACTCAAACCGTCATACCTGAAATTTATAGCCATAATAGTTGAAGCTATTAGTGCTTGTGAGTTGTGATAGTCTGAAATGCATTCACCATGGTTACTTTTTGGGTACATATTGCGTGTTTATCGGTTCTAATCCTTATTTTGACCTCGCTGTTCTTCATCAACGAGATTTTTAGGGTGATGGACAACAGCATCCCCAAGAATCCAACTACACCATTGATCATGCCTATTAATTTCGGCAAACTCTTCGGCATGATTAAAACCGGCAAAATGAATATTGCGGGAAACTGTTAATCATGGTCACCCAGTGGGTCACCACTTAAGAGTATCGGTTTGACTATTAGGCACACGTAGGGATCGGCCGTCAACAGGAAAAACGCCAGGTTGCTTTTCGTCTTGGGATTGTCGTGGATCCTGGACGATGACAGAACGTTCGGAGAAATCCTGACTCTCAAGACTATCATGATGGTCAGTGGGTGACATGGTCAAATGGGTGGCTACTTACTGTCCGAGGGCCAGTTACGTGCTCAAGATAGACGACGATATTGCTTCTTGAATCCAGACAATCAACTGGCTTTCCTCAAGACTATATACGGCTAAGTTTGGAGAACATGAACAGAAAGTGGTACATGCCTTACTCTGCGTACCCACAGCTTAAGTACCCTGATTTCGCAGTTGGACATTCGTATCTGCTGACCCAAAAAGCGGTGCCACCAGGCAAATTTATCTGGACGACGTTTATCTTAATGACATTTGCATCGAAAAGGCCAGCATTCCCTGACTTAACAATCCAGGATTTTACGTGGAATCCACGAGGCTCAGTAGTGTGGGCCTTATCAGAACAAGTGTGTTGACCAGTCACGACTGTTCCAGCAATAGAAATAGGAAATGGCTCAGAGCCTGTCCTGTAACATTTGCATCTATAATCGAGTTAGCAATGTTATAAGAAATTTTCGGAAAAGTAATATATTATGCGAAAATTACAGGCCAATTCTTTGATTATTCATTTACGAACAGCCTGTTTCAGAAATAAAAAGGGTATATTTGGAGGCAAAAAATTCCTTGAAAAAAAAAATTACAAATTACTCAAAAATTACAATAAATAAAACAATTTAAAAATAACAATATGCATAATTATTGATGCATGGCTATCTTTGCTGAGGACAACTGAATGTCTGGTCACAGGAGCGCAATGTTTCGCTGATGTGACCTGAATGTTTGAAATTTATTCTTTGAAATCGTCCCCGGTCTTATCTACTCAATTTGCGATGACATGATACTACTTCGCAAATCAGTAGGTTGCCACTGAGGTGGATTTGCTGGTAAATTTCAACTGTTGCCAGCCTAAGTATCTTAATTCTGATTGCTCATCCCAGTTTAGGCGTTGTTTGATAATCTAATGTTATGATAATGTAATGTAATGATAATGTAATGTTAGTTCACGTACCTTCTGCCATTTATTACGTGGCAATTAAAGCTGAATCTTGAGGGCACATTCATGACTAGAAAAATTATAATATCGCCTATTTCGACCTTTTATCTCGACATAAAACATCTTCCATCCATGTATATATGAAAAGTCCGTTAGCACCAGTTTTATCGCTCAAACTAATTGAGTTAATTTTTTACTCGAGGCAAATCTGAACAATTTACCGACAAAACGGATGTTTTTTATTAAAGCAGGTAGAACATCTTATAAACCAGTTTATAATAGGACCGAAAATGTAGGTTTAAAATCGAAGCACGGACCTCTTCGGCATGGTCAATTCTTGTCATATCAATGTCAAGCTGATATCGGCAGTGATAACGATAACTTCTAGCAAGCTGCACTTCATGCCTCGATCTATTTTGTCATTATCTTAATTCTAAATCGTTATTTCTGCACGTAAAAAAATGTAGGGCACGCAATTTATACTGTATTTGTTAGTTAATTAATTTGATGAGTTATTTTTTAAATGACTCCTCATTTTCTGTCTGAGAGTGTAATCCTCATCATAATGGCGTTGGTTGACGTGCTGTGGACTTCGGAACGCACCAGGCAAACGTATCCTCAGGAATTCAACTACACCATAAACCACGCTGAAACATGCGCGACAGGTCAAGATATTCAATTGCTGATCATGGTGCACTCAGCAGGTAATCATTTCGACTCCAGACTGACCATCAGAAGCACGTGGGGGTCGGTGGCCAAGCGTAAGAACGTCAGACTGCTCTTCCTCTTGGGATTCCCTCCTGAAACGAACCTCCAGCAGCACATCCTCGACGAAGACAGGACGTTCGGGGACATCGTCCAAGAGGACTTCTTGGACACCTACTATAACCTGACTCTGAAAACCGTTATGATGATCAAGTGGGTGACCAGGCACTGTCCGCGTGCACGGCACGTGCTCAAGATAGACGACGATTGCTTCTTGAATGCGAATAACCTGTTGGACTTCCTCGGTCAGAATTTGACGGAAGTGGCCATCTATGGGCGGATTTGGAGATCCGTGGAGCCGATCCGAAGCAAACGCAGCAAATGGTACATGCCCTACTATATGTACCCACAGCTGAGGTACCCGAATTTCACCGCTGGACCATCCTACCTTCTCACCCAAAAAGCGGTACCGCTGCTGTACTCTACTGCACTTACCACCAAGACTGTTTACCTGGAAGACGTCTATATCAGTGGCATTTGCGCCGAAAAGGCCAAAGTCCCTCGAATTCATGATTCGAGGTTTTACGTGGATTCGTGGAAGCTGACCAGTCCGGACATCGTCCGGACAGCCGTCTTCACCAGTCACCAGTTGAACAACAAACAGTTGCACTTGATCTGGTGGCTGCTTCACGATACGAGAGGAGCTCAGATAGCAGCTTACTGGCCGATAAAGGTCACTACTGAAAGTCCAACCAAGGAATGGAACGGATAGGTTAAACTAAGGAAAATTTCGATGAGGACTGAGGGTTTGTTGCTATTGAGAATTTCTGTTGTGAAAGTTAGATCATTTTTATGTAGCCTGTTTTTATACTTTATCGAAACTTTTCTTTACTGAAACTTTATTATAATTTCGCCATAAATGGCTGTTTTCGAGGTACTCATTTTAAAGAACGTATTTCGCAAAGATGTTTGAATTGTAATCATTTTGTAGAATTTATGAAAACATGAAGATAGGAAATATTTTCCGACGAAGCGTAATTCTTGAAAATTGAGTTTTAAGACTGAGCCAAAGGGATGCTCACCATGCAAAAAAATGCTCCCACGTTTTTGCTGCAAATACATGCAGTTATTATAATTGCTAAATTATGTTTTCCAGTGTAGAATTGGTCGTCCATTAGTCCGGTTTATTTATAAAAAAAATATGAAATCAGGAAATAGACGTTTCTCTTTCCACCCCCTTTTTTATTCAAGTTTTTTTTTATATATAAATAAGTGTGATATTTTCGACTCATACAAAAGTATAGAGACTCTAGTGGATAACCAATTCGACACGAAGTAAAATAAATGTTGATCGGACTTCAAGCAATTTTTTAATATATTTTTTTTGCATGTTGGGCATCCTTGTGATTCGGACTTTATAGTTTGTAGGCTGTAGCTATTGATTAGACAGGTGAACAGACTTGGTGAGAATAATTTTACGACATCGTGATTTGACAATTTTTCGTTGAGAGCAATGCAGGAAGGTTTGCAGAAAGGATAAACTTTAAAGTTGTTAAAAATTCAATCGGCACCTGCCATACTGTGTATAAACTTGATTTGACTTCGCTGGAAATGAGGACGTATCAAGTGCTCGTATTGATCTTTTCACCATAAATAGAAATATCACCTGTGGTGATAATCCGATAGATAAGATGCAGTTGTTCGCAAAAGCGACAACCAAGTAGTTTTATTTTCTGCTACGACGGAAGGCGTCTAAAGGCGTTGACCGTTGGTTCCAAAATGTCCTCCTTGACATTGCTTATCGTAGCGACCGGAATCCTGATGTTGACCACGCTGGTTGTCTTCCTCGTGCTCTCGGAGGGAACCAATCAACAATATCCTCACGACTTCAGGTACACGATAAACCACGTTGAAAAATGCGATTCGAGCCACACCATCCAGCTCCTCATCATGGTGCACTCTGCCTGCAATCATTTCGATCAGCGATTGGCCATCAGGCAGACTTGGGGCTGGGCTGTCAAACGCAAGGATGTCCGATTGCTTTTCCTCTTGGGCTCTTCCACCAGGGAGGAACTTCAGCAGGGTATCGTTGAAGAGGACTCCACTTTTGGGGACATCCTTCAGGAGGACTTCCTGGACACTTACCACAACCTGACCCTCAAGACCATCATGATGGTCAAGTGGGTTGCCACGTACTGTCCGAGTGCTAACTACGTGCTCAAGATTGACGATGATTGCTTCTTGAATCCTGACAGCTTGTTGGCCTTCCTCGATCAGAACTTGACGGAAGTGGCTATCTACGGTCGTATTTTCAGATACTCAATGCCTTTCCGGGAAAAAGAAAGTAAATGGTACATGCCCTTTAGCATGTATCCCTATCACGTGTACCCGGATTTCGTTGCTGGACCATCGTACTTGCTGACTCAAAAAGCGGTGCCACTCCTGTATGCCACGGTGCTGACCACCAGCCAGATATACCTGGAAGACGTTTATCTGAATGGCATTTGTGCTAAAAAAGCCAAAATCCCACTAATTCACAATGAGGGATTTTATGTACCATCAACGATGCTCGACAAAGTTCTCGTGCTCCGCAAGACGGTGCTGACAAGTCACGAATTTTCCAGAAACATTTTACGTTTACTTTGGTGGATACTTCTCGATGAGCGAGGGGTTCTACTGGACGATGTTCTGGTCAGCGGGGGACAAAACGCTCTGAACGCCGTGAATTCCACGAGTGATGGTCGTGCAGTGGATTGATATTATACGAGTGAAAGTGTGGGATGCATTAGCTTTTTTGAATTTTTGTATGTAATACTAGTATGAACGTCGTACTATTCATCAACTATGAAAAACAAATGTAATTTCATTTCTTTTCAGTTTTTAAGCCTCCGAGGCCATCACTAATGCACTGCCGTTGTGAGAATGTCAGGCTCTGAGAAATTAGTCGAAATAAATATGAAATTAAATTTTGCAATGATGTTGGTGTACACCCCAAAGAGGTGGCAATCACCGAATAATATTGGGGTTGATGGATT
>JAQIXS010000720.1:0-39900 GCA_034700785.1 Rossiulus vilnensis | reverse complement strand
GAAAATCAAAATGATGCAGTATGGAGCTGCGAGATGAGTGTTTCCCAAATGATCAAAGCGCCTCAGTAGGAGACAGTAGCTAACAGAAATTCAGCTTGGCAATGATGATGGTGACCATCAAGTTAAATGATAAAAAAGAATAACATGAGCTGATGGATTTATTCCTCCTCCCTCCCCCACCTCACAACCACATGGCGTTTCCATGCTGCCAATGAGGTATTGCAATTTGAAAATTGTAATTGGTAATTTTCGTTTTCCTTTCAGCATCCTGTTCGCTGACATCTGCGGCTTCACCTCGCTCTCTTCTCAGTGCACGGCCGAGGAACTGGTGAAGCTGCTGAACGAGCTGTTCGCCCGGTTTGACAAGCTGGCCGCCGAGAACCACTGCCTGCGGATCAAGCTTCTGGGCGACTGCTACTACTGCGTCAGCGGACTGCCCGAGCCACGCCCAGACCACGCCCACTGCTGCGTAGAGATGGGGCTGGACATGATCGACGCCATTGCGTAAGTGATCCTTGATTTGACTTCGTTGACTTCCGCCATCCACCTCACAAACGCCAGTGTCATAACGACATGCTTTCTTGTTGCAGGCTGGTGCGCGAAGTGACGGGCGTGAACGTGAACATGAGGGTGGGCATCCACACCGGAAGGGTCCACTGCGGAGTCCTCGGTCTGCGCAAGTGGCAGTTCGACGTGTGGAGCAATGACGTCACGCTGGCCAATATCATGGAGGCTGGAGGCATCCCGGGGTGAGTAGCCAGGTTTCTACAGACCTGGAAAATCTGGAATTGTGATGGGAATTGGAAAGGCACGGAATGCCTTACGGTGATTTATTTTGAAAAAGTCAATGAAACTTAACAGCAACATTACATTGTCAGGGAAATTGGAAAGACATACAACGGTCAGGGAATAGGCTAGTGATTTATTTTGAGAAAAATGTCAGGCAAACTTAACATTGCTTTCGCATAGCTCCATAAGAAGTTCATAAAAGGCATGGAATTAAATTCAACTCATGGAAACGTCGGGATGTTGACATAATGCACAGATTTTCAGCAGTTTGTTAATTATCTTTTTTTTGTTCCTTGATGCCAAGAGGTATAAAGGACAACTAGCGTTTTTAATAAATGTTATGAAAATCCGTTTTCTTGAATGGCTCTAAAAAAATTGTATGGCGGGGAAAATTTAGTGAAAATCAAGGAATTTACAGTACTGTACAGTACAGTACTGGACGTATGTCCAGTAGACATAATTGCTAGTTAGTTTTCAATTATACATGGAGACATTGCACTGTCAGTCTTGCATATACATGTGTGTATACATGTAGACATGTATATTTATATATATATCAGGGAGCGACGAGGAGGCGATGCTGCCCTTGTTAATGTCATAATTTTGCATCATTGGTCAGGGACTCTTTAAGAGCTCTTAGAAACACGTCAGGGAAGTTTACAATTTTATTTATGGGGTAACCCTGATGATGGCCTTATCTATGGTGCATTTTTAAAAGCTCACGAAATCCGAGGACTGATGGGTGTACAATGTACCTACATTTTTGGGGATTTCCCGCGCAATCGATAGGCAGTTATCTGCAACAGGTTGTCCTGTGTGGTGCGTAGAGCAGTCCCAGTGCTATTCGCGATGGATTACGGGTCGCAGCTCCATCTGTGAGAGATATATGCAACGAAGATATTAATAGTTTAGGCAGAATTCCCAACGCCTACTTTAAGGAGTTATGAGCATCAAGATGGTTGTCACAAAAGTAGGGTCTATTTATTGGAATGTAGATAGGTTAGCTTGCATAGGGTAAGCTCCCGACTGATGCTTGATGCGATTCTAATTATAGTGGGTTCGTGATCCGGTAAATTCAACTGGTTATGATAATTCGAATGCACTACTTGCATAGCATCGATGCTATTAAGTGATTGCCGACCATCGTGGGCAGGGGAGGGCTAAAAAGAACTTCTCTCGTAGGCTATTAGAATATAACTATCTATAATTTTGCTAAGGAAATATTCTAAACACGTTTTCAACTAAATTTACGGCTTCTAATTACTGAAATGGAAGATATTTTGCTTCTCATTATCTTGCTGCTATCGGTAACGTTGTTATACAGAAATATGCTAGGTTTGTGAGTGAAATTAGAATAAATGATATCTTCTGATATTCGGATCATGTTTCAATAACTGCGTAGTAGCTATCTAAAAGCAGTCACATTTGTTTGGGTGTAAGAAAAACTCGTGAAATAGCCCTGATTTCCAAGATAGAAAATGAGGAATGAGCTTTTGAAAAAAATATTTCGAGTAAATAAATCGAACGGCAAGACAGAATGGAAGCCGATGTGAAGATGCGGACAAAGGAAGTAGGATTTTGGTTAGAATAACTTTCGCTTATCTATGTTTACTGATATCCATTCTGCACGCAACATTATGCTGACTTGGCACAAACTATTTGTCATCTTATCCGTAACGAAAATACATGTAAGTCTAGTCCAGAAATCGAACAAAAGAAAACCAACGTATGATCTTATCCGTTGCGAAAACGAAGAAGATTCCTAGTTACTTAAATAATATTTGCACAAGAATAATTTTTGTTTACAAAGAAGAAATTATGCATTCGCAATTGTTGAATATTCTCGTTTTATTTAAAATTAAACGTATAGCTAATTCTTCTACGTGAAAAATGATTGGCACTTTTAAACAATGAACAGTTTCCACGAGACTAGATTGAGAAAAACATCCATGAATGTGTTCGACACCAAATTTTATTTCGATTAGGTATCAAATTAGTAACGTTTGACTTTTTTCAGGGAAAATTAGAAACGGAAAAGTTGAGATTATGAGAAAAAAGAGGTTTACCTAACTTTAGGTCAATCATTACAAGCAGTCGACGATAGTTTCATACATAGTGAAAGGTTTGCAAACAAAACTTTTCCATATCTGATTAAAAATAGCTTAATTACTTTATTCTGGTAATGCAAAATTGATCTTGGAAAATAACATCTTAACCGTTTTAGTTTTCGTAACTAGTCGGCGTACTGAAACAAACTAGAAAAATATATAATTGGGCAATCAATCATAGCATCCCTGCTAAGCGTGTTTGCCTGGCTCCGAATCCTTTTTGTTCCAATTCGACTCAGGCATACAGAGGCGCAAAGACCGATGATGATAAGAGCGATATTAACAACCATCGAGAATAATTTTAGATGACCTGTCACTTTTCTAGTTCATCATCTCTAGTTTTGAGCTGCGAGGGATATCTCGACATTATGCGACTATCAGTTTACGTGGGTCTAAATGAATAAACAATCGACTTCTATAGTAGTAGTTAATTTACACCTTTTTGTCTTAGAGCCACTATGTAGTTACACGCAACAGATTGGGAATTCTGAACTACTGATCGATTCTGATTGACTGGTTCGATAGCATTCTGTCCATTAATAAGTTTCAATTCTGGATGTTTTCTTGCTTGAAGAGTGCGCAGCACCGAACGTTTGCATGATGGCATATTTTTTTTTAAAACTTTATCATATATGAAAGCCAGGAAAGTGTTACGGTTAAAGAAAGAACATTTTTCTATTGTAATTTTTACAGTGATTGTTAGATTGATGGGCAGTTTCGTTGATCAGCTAATTCTCTTATGATATCTTAATGACTTTATTTCATCTGGACTTACCAGCGTTTTCTTCGCACTTGTTAAAACTGTACAAGTATGTATCATTTTCTATTCGTCAGTCTCGTTAACGAATAAAGAAAAGGACAACACACTACTTTTTTTGTCAAAATACAATGGGGAAGAAATTGTAAATCTCAAAGCAATGAAAACGAAGAAATAGTCAAGTATAGACAGACGGACAAGTATATAAATGGCTTCAGAAAATAATGACGCTTTCCACTACTCCGGATAATAGTAATGTTCACGGCTTTCATCCGTCATCGAAACAAACAAAACGAACGCAAACTTTATTATCAGATAACGCGAAACACGATAGCTTGTAAACAATACGCCCAAAATACAGGACTCTTATCGTAATATACACAAATGGATATTGAACCTGCGATCGTGAACAAATCGATATTAATCCACAGAAGCATCAACTCACGAAAACTCCTCTGAAATGTGCTCTAAGACTGAATTAGGAAAGAAGCAGTAAATATCATTTTTCTTATCATAAAGACACAATTGAAAGCTTTCAAACTAAAATTGTCAAGGTGAAACATGACATCTATGGTCTGGCACGTTAACGTCGTTCCTTGTTCCATCAGCTTAAGGTTTCTTTATGCTGAATATGCCGAATGTGTCCGCTGTTTTCGAGTGGCATTCTGAATTTCCTCGACAAACGTTACGCTTTAAAATAGTTTTAATGGACAATATTCACGTGTGATTTAAGATTGTAGTATACAGAAATGTAATTATGTGTTATTGGAAATTGTCAGAAAGCATGCGTGACATTTTGCTTTTATACGATATGTCGCTCGCAATATCATTGGTGGCTTCATGAAGATCCCATTTCTGAAGGCTCGGTCTTGATTCCTTCCAGATTGCCGTCTCGAATTGCCACTTAAAGTAGAACATTTAAACTTATTTCAGAAAAGTTCACGTAACCAAAGAGACGCTCAGCTGCCTTAACAAGGACTACAAAGTGGAGCCTGGCAACGGCGGAGAAAGGAATCCCTACTTGAGAGACCACAACATCGAAACGTATCTTATCATTCCTGATGAGAACAAGAGAGTGAGAGACACAAACTTGCCACGATGTTCAATCATTGTTCATTAGCCACAAACTTCCATAAGCCCGTTGCCCTGGAAGTGAACTCAGTGCCTGTCAGAAACTTGATTTTCTCTTCAAAATATTTCTTTTCAGAACGAATGTCGACCAAGTAGCAGCAGCGCTCTCAATGGCAGTGTGGCAAAAGAGCTGCGGATGATGGGACATATGGACCCAACCAAGGGCGGAGGGCACAACAAGTAGGCTAGTTCAGAAATTAGCAAAAATGTCGCATTTTGGAAGAACCTGTGCCTTTACAGTGGCTTTCTGCGTTTGAAGGTTGGGAAGAGCTGACACCCAGGAATACAAAGACCCAGACGAAGAAGTCAACGATTACTTGGCCCGAGCCATCGATGCCCGCAGCATTGACCAGCTTCGGGCTCAGCACTGCAAGAGGCTGCTGTTGACCTTCAAGAAGCCAGAAGTGGAGACAAAGGTAACTTGAAGATGTTTTTTTGGAGATTGTTTTGTTTTTCGTTGAAATTTGCATTTTTCTCCCTCTCAACCAACTTTTGGTCGTTGTCTCTGACTGGAATCTGTATTGATTATCAATTTCCATGTTGTATCAGTTTTCACGTTGAAATCTTGATTGAAACGTATTTTCTACGCAACATTCATTAAAAGTAGGTTTTAGCTGGCAAATTCCATTAACCCTTAAACTGTTTATACATTATTTCATAATGTGCTTTTCATCGTTACCTGAAATCAGCAATTTTGGGTTTGCAATTATCAATTTTTTTTTTACTCTGCAGAATCTGAAAGGATTTTTAATTATAATTTCACAACTAATAGATATCACAATCTCCAACTTTTGTCGAAGATTTAATTTTTGATCACAGTAAAGTGAATTTTTATACAATGTGACAAATGCTTACCTAATTAACTTGTCTTAAGCTGCAATCATTGTCTTGCAGCCTGAAAATCCAGCTTTCATTCCCAAAGATATAAAATGCATTATTTACATTTATTACAGTATACCAAAGAAAGAGATCAGATGTCCGCTTCCTATTTCATCTGTTCATTCGTCATTTTCATTTTTCTGTGTTTGGAGCAGATGACAATTTTTCCAATGTGAGTTTTCTGGCATTTTTATTTAATAAAATGTGGTCGATTTCAGTCAGATTCAACTTTAAAATTATTGGTGCGCTGTTTTCTTTGTTTCAGATCATTGGAAATGCTTTTTATATTTCTTATCGGTGCCATCTTGGTATTATTATTCATATCATTGATTCTTATTGAGAAATTCACGGTGAGTTACAGGGTCTGACTTTGTGAACAAAAATTACTGGTTTCCTTGGCCCCTTACAATTTTGTTTTTGATTTAGTTCCTTCCTTCGTTCCTCGTGCGGTTTTCTAACAAAGTTGCGGGTAGTCGGGCATGGACGCAGGTCGTGGCTTCGTGTATCGTGTTCACTTTGTTTTTTGTTTCAATGTCCTTATTGGTAATTGAGTTGCATTCTTTGCAATTACGGAGGCTGTTGCGGGACAGTTTTTGTGATATATGGTTTTTATTTTGATTTGTCATAGCTCGTATTCGAAACCGAGCATCTGCAAAGTTGCGTAAAGCGAATTCTCAATTCTTCCGAAACGGTAATCAACCGTACTCTTACGGCAGAATTAAATGTAATATATGGCAAGGAAGATTTATATAATGTGTGTAGTCATTCCAGGACAACACATTTTCCAGAGGTATTAAAGGATAAGACTTATGTAGACAAACTGTTAACCACTGGCTTACGCGATTTTGACATTTTTTTTCAGTATTTTACATACAATCTTGTGCTTGTGATGGTATCCTGTTCAGTATTTCTCATGATGAGGAGTATTTTTAAATTAATCATCCTCATCTCACTAATGATCGCCTTCATCTGCGCTGTGCTCATAACTCACTCAAATCTGTTCGACAATCAAGATTATCTCCTTTCACTGCATTTAGAGTAAGTAACAGACACTTGGCAAGAGCTGCAATGCTTTTCACGATTGGGAGCAATGGAAGAGGTTATTTAATAGAATTTCTTTTTGATATAATTAAAAGGAACTCGACATCAACGAGAGTTGCCTCCAAGTACATTACTGTCATTATCGTGGTTGTATTCCTAGCTGGGCTTTTAATACATGGTCAGCAAAGTGAAGCTACTTCCAGGCTAGATTTTCTATGGAAATTACAGGTAAGTTTTTTATTTAGCTTCTAGGAAATTGTTCTTCTAACCGGCTCATTTCGTTGTTATAACAAGTTTGATCATTATCGCTTTTTCATTTTTTTTTTTAAAAAAAAAGGATATGTATAATTGATAAATGATCTTCACAATAGTGATATCATTCTGTTTTAACCTTAAACCTATAGGCAATGGAAGAAAAAGAAGAAATGGAACATCTTCAGGCATACAATAGAAAACTTTTGGCCAATATTCTTCCTTCACACGTAGCTGAACATTTTCTCACAGGCGATAGACGAAATGAGGTAATTCACAAAGACGTGCTGCTGCTTGTGCCCGCAATAAAAAAAGTTTGATATTTAATATTTGTGTAGCATAATGTGTTACGTTTAAAGCATTGGTGAAGCTTTATTTGTGTTATTCACAGGACCTCTATCACGAGCAATGTGAATTCGCATGCATCATGTTTGCATCCATCCCCAACTTTTCTGATTTTTACACGGAATTGGAAGCAAATAACGAGGGTGTTGAGTGCTTAAGACTCCTCAATGAAATTATTGCAGATTTTGATGAAGTAAGTGCTCCAGGACCTCTATAATCTAGAAATAGCTTTTACAAAATAAAGTGAAGCCCTGTATTCTTGTTTCTTCCAGATCCTCAGTGAGGACCAATTTAGTTGTATAGAAAAAATCAAGACTACAGGGTATACTTACATGGCTGCTGCTGGGTTAACCCAAGCATCGTGCGATGCTGTCAATTACTCGCATATCACTGCTATGGCTGACTATGCATTACGACTGCGAGACCAGTTAGCATACATAAACGAACATTCATTCAACAATTTCAAAATAAGAATAGGTAAGTTGCTGCACACGTTTAAGAAAACGTGTAAGGTGTAAGACTAAAATTCCTTAAGAAAACACTGTACCAAATTCCATTTTTGTCATCTAGGAATGGATCTGGGGCCAGTTGTAGCCGGTGTCATTGGAGCTAAGAAGCCGCAATACGACTTGTGGGGAAATTCTTGTAAGTCAGACCCATAAAATATGTCTGTTTAGGAAATCATTCGAATTATGTTAATTTTTGGGGTTTCTTCCAGGTAATGTTGCCAGTAGAATGGACTCCACTGGAATGCCTGACAAAATTCAGGTTGGATATAATTTCTCAATATTTCTTTGGATAAAATTTGCTTTTGTAGCAACCTTTATTTTTTGCACAATTCTGCAGTTGTTGTTTTTAAAATTAAAACTATATTTATTTAAAGAATAGTTATCGAAAAGATCGAAGAAACGTTAACAGCACGAGTCTATAAATCTACCATATTTTCCTCAATAAATCTTTAATTCTCCTAGACGCAATACATTTGAAGTCTTTTTTAAATATGAATTGTGCGCAAACAGCACTACTATTTTTGCATTGTTTACCTTTTAGGTGACACAAGACATGTACCAAATTCTCAGCGCAAAAGGCTATCTCTTGGAATGCAGGGGCGTAATAAAGGTTAAAGGAAAAGGAGATATGATCACTTATTTTCTTATAAGTGGAAAAGCGGACAAGAACCGTTGATTCCTATGGAACTGAAGATCGCCATGCATATTTTCATTGACTTCATATGTGAATTGCACCATTCAACGGGCTCGAGGTTATTACTCGCAGTGCTGAAAACACTGTACTATTGACTTATAAGAGCTAGCAAATTTAAGCTCGAAAATACCTGCTTTTGCTTAAAAATAATGACAGTTGACAACATTTCCTTATTAATTAGCTCGAGTCAATGTCAAAAAGGCTCACTGCTAATTGTGAGGGAGGGAAAGCACACAAGGCATGTGGGCTGAACCATAAACTCGAGAGAACAGCAGCCCAGTGCAGTATCCATAACTTTAAGTTTGATTAGAGCTACAGCTTGTGAACTCAATTGACAGTTGCTAGGCATAAAATATTTTTCATCCTCTTTTAGACTTGATCAATCCCACTGATCCTGTTGGCATTACATTATATCAAATACTCAGTTTTTTGTGGATATTCCAGGTTGTTTTAGGCTGATTATGCAATGCTGCTTCATAGATTCCATGTATTGCTTTCTTCATCGCCGATAGAACAACGTTTTTGCAGCCAATGTTAATACATTTTAATTCAGCATTGTGCTGCCAATAATTGCTACAGTGGCTGCTGTTGCACCAATACCCGAATGAGAAATGACTACAACACCGTTTTGCAAACAAACGTCATTGCATTACAGTAACAATGATGGTCATGATTAAACATGTGTGCTTATGAAGGGGAAAATATTTTAAATTCTTATTATGACTTCAGTCGCTCCTATGGATATAATTAAACAGTACATGTTTTGGAAATTTTGTTTCAACAAAATTAATTTCGAAATATTACATTTTATCTCGATCTAATCGTTCATTTCACATTTCAACATACTGTTTAGAATCGCTTTTATATTAATTTATCATCGCTTGGATGACTCGTACAACTTTATTGTAAGAGAAGTGAAGAGGTGGGCTCCTTTACTTATTAAGGCTGATAGCATTGAAATTCAATTGAGATTAAAAAGACTAAAAATCGAACAAGGGTGTAGCATTCGAAGTTTGTAGCGCTCAAGTTGCAGTAAACCATGGTTTATGGAAGCGTCTATTTTCATGACTTCATTTGTATGTGTACAGTATATTGTTTTGTCTCTGACTAACATTCATATGCAATTGCATTATTTACAGTTGTATTTATTTTGTATTTATGATAATATAATTCTTTATTTATTTTTCTTGGGACTCAGATACGTGTGAATTTATTCTAATGCATTTTGTGATCAGTTGTTTATCAGTGTTTAAAATTTGGAGCAGTTTGACATTGTGCGTTGTTATTGGGTTTAGATTTGGCGTGACAAACTCTGGGTCAACACCTTGAAATCTTTTAAATGAATCTGCCTATCGTCGTATGGGATGATAACATAATGGAAAGATTACATGTATTTCGATTACAATTTATCTAATAGAGATAAGAAATGCCATTGTTTATTAAGTAAATATTGGTTCTTTTTGTGATGAAGCCTGCTGTCAGGTTTATAGGGATGGTCCACGCAAGTAATAAATCCAAGAATTGCACACATTTTGGGCCTGTTCTACAGCAAAGTTAGGATTACTAGAAAGGCCATTATTTCTGAAATCTGATAACAATTTATTAACAACTAACATGGAATTACGTGCGATTTGGCACACTTCCAAATCTATTTCCTGTAAAACTTGGTTGAAGGCTAGAAGTGATTTATTGTGCCGGCTTTTAATTGGTTTCTGGAAAAAGGTCAAAGTTCAAGAAGCCGTGCCACTGAAATGAGATGCAAATTTTGCCACTTGTTGACTAAGCTTTAGAGGTCAAATATGTGTCAGGCGTCACAGTCTACAATCGCATATTGGCCAACAAGTTGAATGAAAGGTTATCTTACTTCCAAATAAGGTTATCAAGATATGGGTGGGGAATTATCATCATTCCTACAAAATTGCGGATCAACTGAGATAGTACACGTAATACAAAGTTTTAGGTAAGCTGTACGATTAATCGTTAGTCCCGTTTATTTTTTGTTGATCTCCCGTATAAGCTGCTTAGTTGGAGAGGAAGTTTTAGGTTTGATATTGGCGAAGAAAACACCTGGTAAGTTAAAATATGTTGATATTGATGAAATTTCGTAAAATTAAGAAGCGCACTGCCCAGATTCGCAAACAACAACATGAATCCTGTCACAATCATGGGCTATTCTGGACAGAAGTCTTGAATTAGACCGATAAAGTAAATCTTATTTTTAGTTTATTAACTAACTACTTTGGCGGAGAAATGGCACGCTGTTTCCTTGAAATATCCAGTGAAATTAAACGGTTTTGACCACAAATACGAGAAGCCATAGAAAATTAAGTTGTTTCACAAACGTTTCAATTTCATCTTGACTACATTCATATATGCTTGTTACAAAATCTACATAGGGCCTACGTAGGCGTACTGCTGTTCCAAATGTCCTTTAATTATTTCCAAGACATTTTGTTATGTAAAGCATGACAACAGCCCAGAACGTGATTGACCTTCCTATAGTAATTTCCATTTAGTAATAGCTTATCGAAATCTTTGCAGATACAGTATCTTCAGAGCAGCCAAAACCGAACCAGTGGGTCAAAAATGGAGACAAGCACTGAGCATAGCGCCGCAGAGAGCCTGAGAGATGAAGTCCTGGAGCGAGTGAATTTCGAGACGACTGTCAGGGATCTACTGCGGGACAAGAACACCAAGATATTGCCCTCCCTGATGCACTACGCCAGCGCTGTGCAGCGCCAGAGGTTATTCCAAAACGAGGAGTTCTTGAAAATTGTCCAGGATTTGGTGAAAAAGGGAGATGGCAACCTTCTCTACTGCCTGGTACACTATGCCAGCAAAGATGAATTGGCCGCTGTTTTCAGCCAGGACAACGTCCAGCAGCTCCTGCACGAGGCCATCGAGAGAGGTGACGCCAAGATGGCAAGGGCTTTGCTGCGACCTCTGAACCGATTAGAATCCAAACAGTTGCTCATGGAGTGCAACAAAGATGCAGAATTCCGATCCACATTCCAGAACGCCCTCCAGAACGCCATCCAGAGCGCCATGGGTGAGGACAATTCCCGCATGTTGGTCTTCCTGTTGCAGTACGCAGACCGCGATCAGAAGCAGCACATGTTCACTGCCGAGAGTTTCGTGGAAGACATTCAAAATGTGGTTAAGCGAGGCAAGGTTCAGGTCCTGATCGTCTTCATGCGGTACTGCTGGGGGAGGCCAAACCGCAGCCGGATGGTGGAGCTGGTCTTGGATATCGTGGCTCAGGACATCACCCTGAAGCAGCACCAGATGATCCTGCGTGGATTCTTGCGACATGCCGGGACCAGGAACTGGACGAACGTGTTCAACAATCCCAAGTACATCAAGATGGTCCAAGAAGCCGTGGACAAGCACATGGCCAACCTTCTCTACGTTCTGTTCGACTTCGCCAACGACCGTCAAATCAAGGACGCCTTCGACCACGTGGACGCTGCCAAGGCCATCGATGCAGTGGTGAAAACTGACAACTCGGACATGCTTTGCGCCCTGCTGGAGTTCACCACCGGCGAACAGAGGAAGGTGGTGATGAACAACATCAACATGATGGCCACCGTGGCCAATGCCATGCGCAAGGAGAACCCGGCACTGATCTACTGCCTGATGAAGGTTGCCAGCAAGGAGGAAAGAGACTTCATTTTTGAGAGTGATGGATACATAAATGCTCTGCAGAAGGCTCTGTCCAAGGCAAGCGTGGACATGTTCTGCTGCCTGCTGGAGTTCACCACCGAAGAGCAAGGCAGCCATATATACAAGAAGTTGGACTTTGCCTCGCAGGTCACCAGTGCCGTGAACAAGGGTTATTCCAAAATGCTGCTATGCATCTTGGGCTACTCCAACCAGAGGGATGTGGACGAGTTGTTCGCTTCCATCGACTTGGTTGCTCTGGTGAGAATTGCACTGAGTAGTGGGAATGTCAACACGCTTGCAGGTCTGCTGGAATACAGCAACGATGATAGGCAAGCGGTCATTGCGAGCGAAATTGACTTTGTGGCGATTGTAGAAGATGCCATCAGGGATGAGAACATGAAGATGCTGACTTGCTTGCAGCGTTTCTGCAGCGATGACCTGCTAGCCAAGCTAGTCAATCAAGTGGATTTTGCTGGCTACGTGCAAAACGCCTTGGCCAAGAACAACAGCAAATTGCTTTGGTCGCTGCTAAAATTCACTAGGAAGAGATACTGAATTGGTTCTCCTAATGGCATTTTGGACGTTGGTGCGGAGTGAACTCCAGAGAGTAAATTTATTTTGCAATACTTTCAAAAGCTAAAATATACTAGCTGTTTTAGTGGATAAGAAACTGGGCATCCAGCTATTTTATGCATTTTTATTTTGAGTTTGAAGCAGACGTTCAAGCTTTAATTCAACCATCGAGGACGGTTGGCATATTGTTAGTGCTAAATTAGCACGTTCGTGTTTTAATTATATCGAATGTACAACCAGTGGAAAATAAACCTTGGTATTGGAACTGATTTAGACTGAATCGAACTAAATTGAATCTACGCAACTGACAATGAGGTTTTTCAGTTAATAAACAAATTGAATACTAGAAGATTAAAATTTACACGTCACGATCGATAGATAAGCAAACAATGATTATGTACAGTGTGCGTCACAGTAGTCAACTTTCCTGAATTCCTGCTGGATGATAAAGCTTATCAAGGTACATGTAGATACTCACGTTAGTCAAGGCGTTGGATTTTATAAATACACACGACAATGTAATTAAATATTATAGCCGACCCAGAAGGATGCCAATCATTATAACTAACTGCTAAATCATTTCTCCCGTCTAGAATTGGTTATTCATCAGGATCTGTGTTATTTTTTATAATTCAAAGTTTGTCCATGTTCAGTTTATTTTCTACACTTGCAAAATAAATTATAAACCATCGGCTTACTTCGACTCAGCTGTCGGCTTACTTCGACTCAGCTGTCGGCTTACCTTCTGTCAGCTGTCGGCTTAACTCGTGTCAGCTGTCAAGATGGCGGTCGTTGGTTTCATTTTGAGATTTTAGTCACTGAATTGGCGATGTGGTGCATATTAATTTGTCTTTAGGTCTGTTAATTAGCGGCAAGTATAGCTACGCGTGAGCTGCATCGTTTTCACTTTATTTTTCGTCAGTTTTGCGGATTAATAAATGAGTACATGTGACAGTTACGATGATGACTTGGATCCCCGTGTTAAGGTAAGGAACTGGTGGATTATTTATGTAGGCCTAAAACTATCTGCTATAAAGTTTTTATTCTGTTTAACGGTACATGAAGATATTTATAATTTTTATAAAACTGTTCGAAATGCATTTGTCCTCACTGAATTATGCGTTCAGGTCAGTTGAGTTCATGGTGAAATGGGTCACTGCTCAACTGAGATGATTCGAAGGCGTGGTTAACCTGGGTGTTTAGCGTTTCCAAATTTCAATCATTTACATTTGAACAATTTCAGGTAGAACTTGAAAACCTAAATGTGTGTACGGACGAAATTAACCGGCTTGAAATACAGGTTGATGTAAGTTTCCGTGGAAATTGACCAGGCATAATTCATCAGAGACTATCACTAGCTCCATACCACCGTGCAAATTTGGGTAAATTTTCATCCGGATCTTTTTATTTAGGAAGCAAATGCTCAATTTCGCACGGCTCTCTCCGAGTCGACGCAGAGGCTCAAGCATCTGTCCACCAAATTGGGAAAGTGCATTGAAAAAGCCAGGCCTTACTACAGTGCGGTTGATGTGGCCAAAAAGGTGATGATTTTAATTTAGCAATAATGTTAGCATTTTGTGGTTATCCTAATCAACCAGCAAACGTCAACCGTATTCATATTTATAATAACAAAAAGTGACACGAGTAACGAAAAAGAAAACACCATTGAATGTGACACCCATTTGAATGTGAAAGTATTAGTAGCTAATTAAAATTTTATTATTTGTCCTCTCATTTTTTTACACATATTTTATTAATTTTGTACTTATAGGCGCAGGTGGAATGCCAGAAAGCTGCCGTCCAGTTTCAGAGAGCAGCAAGCTTGCATGCGACGGCCAAGGAAACTATCACTTTGGCAGAACAGCGCTTTCAGAGCAAGCAGGGAGAATGGCAGTTTGACACGGCTTGGCAGGAGATGTTGAACCATGCGACAGCGAAGGTTAGAGTTACTTCGACTATTCCATGTAGTTGAATTGAAAAGAAGCATTTTAACGAAATGTTCATTTCTTGGGCAGGTGATGGAAGCCGATGCCCGTAGAGCTGAAGGCGAGCACGAGCACCACCAGCGAGCCATCGCCTTTGCCAAAGCAGAGCAAACAGTTCAAAACTATGAAAACAAATTAAGAAGTGCCATAAACAAGTCAAAGTACAAGCATACACTTTCCTTTCATTTATCAGTTTATCTCTTCAGATTTTAGTCTTCTACCATTTCTAAATTTTTTTTGTAATTGTCAACAATAATACCAATTAATCATTAACCCTGTTATTCTTATAGGCCATATTTTGAATGCAAAGATATATTTCAAAGAGAATTGCAGGTACGTTGCCTGTATTTTGCATTTTACCATTGCATAACTCCTGCCTTCACAATTTTGTCATTTGGCGATTTTTAATTTAGATATTGAAAGAAAGAGTGCAGGGACTCCAGAGGGCAGTAATCGAAGCGAAACTGCGATATGCTCAATCTTTACGAAATTTGGAGGTCATTTCTGAGCAAATTCACCAAAAAAGGCAGTTGCGACAGCCCAGAGAGCCAGGAGTGGGAGCCGAAAAGTTGGATTTGTCTAATTTGACCATTGGTAAGTTATTTTAAATCGAGTCGATAAGATTGGAAATAGACTTGCTATTTCTTTGTCAATCTAGGAAAAGCAATTGTAGGTCCTCATTTTCGATACTTGTTGATTAAAACAAGAGTTCTAAAACGTGAACATAAAAAAATGAATTGAAATGCTCGAGATCTAATGATATAAAGCACCTGATTAACTAATAAATTTACAAAATTATTGTTTGCCGGGATAAAAAATCGGTGTATGTTATTGTTATCGATTAAAAAAGTTGTATTGTTATTATTTTTTCGGACTCGAAATGAGCTGAACGTTTTTAACATTTATTTCCGCAGAGGATCCAGTAGATTCGGCAGCTGCTAAACGTCTGCTAACGGCTAGTCAGTTCAATTTGCACGAAGAAAATCAAAACCGACACCCAAATTTTAAGCAGCGGAGCTTCTCTGGTGGCGACCAACTTAGTGATCCGTGCTGCTGCTCAGCGTCCTCTGGCAACACCTTCCACACTCGACATTCGTCCTTGTCTTCCTTGGGCTATCACTCAACGGGCAACTGCTGCGATCTGGAGCTGGATTTCTCATTGCCAGATGCAAGCACTTCTGCTCTGATGATGGAGCCCTCTTTTGAATTGGATGCATCCAATGCCATATTTTTTAAGAAATCTGGCTCAAGCGTGCCAAATTCTCCTGATTTAGAGACTGACGCGAGATCAACCACCAACCTTGAGCATAAGTATTCCATTGTCGTACCTGGAATGATGACTCAACCCGAGTCGTAACACTCCTAGATGCGCAAGCTCGAGACATTGCAGCAGAATCTCCAGAGCCGTTTCCGAGTGGTTTATGCTTTCAAAATGACGCGACGGTGGTTTAGCTTCCTCGACTAATCTAGCAGTAAACCACAATGATTTATAGTATTATAGGAGGGAATCCAGGGTATGGTAAAATAGTTAGCTGCAGCTTCGGTATTTGAAATTCCCCAAATTCGACGAAAATGCCATGACGATAAATGTGAAGGAAAACTATTCCAATTTACCTTAGTTAACTTGATGAATACTTCTTGATATTTCTTGAATTCACAAAACCTTGCCACTTTTCTCTGATTTGCATCTTCCAAATGCTGAAATCTTAGTTTTGAGCCTTGGCCTTTAAAATGTGTGTAATTGTGTGTAAATTTTTTATCAGAAAAACAATTCATGATGCTGAAAAACTATGAAACTGATTTTGTGATAATCATCTACTGTATAAGGCCTTTTTGTTGATACCATTGTAAGGAATCTTTCCATAAGTAAGCATTATCTAAGTTCTTTCATATGTTTTACGTTATGCATGAAATTGTCTGCTGATCCAGAAAGTTTTTCCCCTTCCCTTGAGGTGAAAATCTCAAGCAAAAACATGACTAAAATTAGCGGCTTATTAGTGGGACACGATCTACGAAATGATTTGCACATTAGGCTATGTGGAATTGGGTTCTTAGCTTATCTTTCCTTCCAAAACGGTTTTTTTAAAAAAACAGCTCTTCGATTGAAATGGTTAGTGATTTTGTGATGGACTACCTCTACGGTGATTTCTAGAAATAATCTTGAAATAATTATTTTGCAGTTTTACCCTTATTTAATAATTTTTATGTTCAGAATTCATGATTATAAATAACTTTATGGTTTTAAGCATTTCAAAGGGGTTCGTCTTAGAATGGTTAGCCATTTAGTCAGATCTCTGCCAAATCATCTGAACATCTAGGCTGCTAGAGCGATGCAAAAGTTGGTAAGTTTAATTAATTTTTTTCGGTAATCCATGACTGTCATAGATTTTTTAACAAAACGGCCGCTTTTGGAAACTTCTTCATCGCATTCGTAAATTCAGACCCCCTTCTTGAGAAAAACATATTAATGTGATTAGTTACTTGAAATGTATTGATTTATAGAATGTAATTAATAAAGATGAATTGATTATTATTTGTTCAACTTGCTGTTGTTGATGATGGAAAATATTTGTATAGCTTTCCGACAATGATGCAAACCCCTTTGAAAACAATCAAATGTGTTTTTCTATTATTATTGCATTTATATATTTATTATAATTTATTTTGTCAAAAAAATATGCATGTACATTGTACTAGACTTTGTATTAATTCATAAATAATTAGTCCACTTATTTTTCGGTAGATGGCGCCACCGCCCCCCCTACCTTATCATTGTCACGTGCGTTAGGAGAGTGGAGGTAGACGGTGGTCGACTGTGAAGACATCTTCAGCTTTCTGCATCAAATAATGCCTTATTTATTAGCTGTTTCATTGCATTTCATAGTCGTGTTAATTGGCTTGCTATTTGCATTTTCGTCTGGTGCAGTTCTTAAATGCGAGAAAGAAAACTCGTGTAAATGTAACGCAGGTTTAGCCTGGTCCGTTGACTTGACCCCCCTCGATGTAGGAAGTCCTCCTAAATACAGGTAGAGTACATGGACACTTTTTAGGAGGCTGTGTTATTACTGAATGTCTTGAAGACCCCATATTGGGCTTTAAAAATGATATTTTGCTAAGCCTATTCAGTCCCTTGATTTGATCTGCGCGGCCCTCCCTCCCTTTGTAAATATTCTTAAGCTGGCGTCCACTCCCAATTTAAATTTTTTCCCAATCTTTCTGGCCTTATGAAGCAAAGAAAATGCAAGTTTTTTTTTGCTTTATCAAGAAAGAAATAGTCTCTTACATATTATAGTTTCTTGTAATTGGATTTAAACAAATAATACGAACTTCCACTTCTGAACTCATACGCACCTGTCTCTTTTCGTGAAGTGCGACTGCAAAGTTGAATGACACTTGGGAATCAACAATCTATTTTCATCCTTGTCGAAGTTTTTGGAATGACAACAGTACAGCTGATTCATGTGGAGAGAAAGATGGTGATGTAGCCGTATGTATCGGCGATTATCTGAACATGCATGAGACGGAAAAACTTTGAAGTTGCTGAAAAATAGAATCTATTTTATTCTTGTTTGTCCAGGTGTGCCTTGTAGATCTACATGCCTCCCCTTATAACTACACAGTTCTGGGAGTTCAATTAACAAACGCATTTACCACAAAAGGATCGTTTCCTGATCAGAACGTGACAATCACCTACTCGTCAAAGACTGGATTGAAGTAAGATACCAAATTCTGCGCTTCTGTTGGTTTGGTCCTGTTAGCATAACCGATAGATGTGTTCATTGTGTGAAGCCAGATACATTTTTGCGAGAATCATGGGTCATCGAGAATTTAAGGTTCTCCCTCGTAAATATAAAATACGTGCGTTGAGTCACCCCCTTAAAATGAGATTGCTGGATTTGTTTTGATGCATTTTTGAAATGCACAAACTTGTCAATTAAGATTATGCTTAAATTTTGATTTTATGGGGATAGTAATTTAATGTTACGTTCCACACATTTGGAGAATAAATGCAAGGAAGGCTTGAGATTCAACCGTGTTCGGTGCCGTCGACTGATTGTATATGCTAAATGTTTTCTTTACTTTAAATTCACGTGGAATTTCTAGGAATCAGGTAAGCTTAACCATTACATCAGTGTTGAGTTACTCATGATTTTCCCATTGTTTTAAAACGAGGATGCATGCAATTTTCATCGTCTGAATTTTAATTCATCTGCTAGGTCTTTATGTGCTAATTACTCATAGAATTTGATAAATCAACGAGAATTTTTCATTTTAGAAAAACTGCTATTAACTTGAAATGTGATAAAGAAGATGTAATTGGAACACTCAAATTTGAGTATTATAATAATGATACATATGTAAGCAGATTGATTTATTCTCTGGTGAACAGTCTTATTTTCCCTGAAATGGGAAGGATCTTTGTGGGACTAAATGGTTGGGTTTTTTTTTCAGTTTTTGACATTGGCATCACGGTCTTCTTGTGCGAATTTTGTGCCACATGATAATGGTCTTTCGGTGGGCTCTGTTTTGCTTATTTTGTAAGTGTTCACCATCTAGTTGACCTTAATGAGTATGCAACCAGAACATCTCGTCATTTGGAGTTGTTTTGCACAGATTTTTCGTGGTACTGCTGTTGTATCTCATCGTTGGAATGGTGTTCAACCACTACATCATGGGTGCAACGGGCTTTGAGATCATTCCACACTACGAGTTTTGGATAGACTTTCCCTTTCTGGTTCGGGTATGTTAACATCCTAAGCCTCACAGAATTGCTTTTTGATCCAACTCTTGTTTAAGTATTGACTATAAAGTTGCATTGTTGCAGGACGGAGTCGTTTTCCTATGCAAAGGTTGCAAGACTGAACCAGCATACGATCGAATTTAAAAGAATGTGTCCATTGCGAGAGCTGATGAACTGCCTCATATAAAAACGTGCAATAACCTGTAAATAATGTTAAAATCGCTTAAAAGTCATTTGCATTAATGTATAAGTCATAATTCAATTTTGAAAGCCAAACACGGGCAGCTTTAACAGCCCAACCCCGAATTTAAAAGGTTTCTTAATTTAAAGGGAATTTCACTTCCAATTGACACGTATGGAAATGCTTTGAAAGTGTTTATCTAACACGGAGAAAATTGTGTGTAATGTGGCTTGTCAGTACCAAAGCGTTTGGTTTTGAAGGCTTTAAAAAGAGATACAATGAAATCTAAGAATAGATGGAATTGATAATGTACTATTTTGAAAAGAAAAACGACTTAAATCTTTATGGCATAGAATTGCATTATCTGTGTGGTGAATTATTTCATCCATAAAAAAATTCAAATGTTCCTCCGCTTTAAAAAAGTAATCAGATTGAAAGCTTGGAATTGCTTCTAAATTTGAATTTTTTGGAAAAGTTCTTATTTAAAGCCAAAAAAAACCCACTAAACAAATAATTTCTATTGATGGAAATAATCATATAAATGCCATGAGTTAAATTTAAAAAAAAACAATGTATTGAATTAATTAGTGGAGTTAGCAGGGAAACAGATTACCAATTCTTTAATATCCTACATTTTTGATGAGATCTTTTTTTATGTAATGAATTCTTCAGCCAGGTCTGTAAAACTGTCTTCAAAGATGTTACTTTTGTTAACCATCAAATACATTTATTGTGTTAGCATTAAATTTCACACAAAAAAAATCAGCATGTTAGTTCTTCCCATTACAAGATGTTACTAGTAAGTTAATCAAAATGCTATCTGAAGACCACATTTTATGAAATAGTGGGAATTAAAAATTTGCAAATACACGAAAACAGAAGGCTTTTCACTTTCCCTTATCGGGCCATCTTCTCACAGGCCACAAAGTTACAGAAATCGTAGTTTTTCTCTGCACTGTTTACGTGGCAGTGACACTGTCGACATAACCGGCTGTCTTGCCTTGCCCTCGCCACCATTTCCGTAGCGAAGGCCTGAACGTAGCGCTTTGGAGGAATTTCATTGTTTTCGAAGTAGGACAGCTGCCAAACTGCACCCCTAGTTGCTGAAGACAGCTTGGCCAGTTGGCCCTGTCAGTGAATACGGCACCGTTACTCCTGAGTGTGGTTAATTTTTAGAAATTCAAATTATTTACAGATGTTTTTACCTTTGGGAAATCGACGAACAGTTCCTCCTTGGATTTTGGCTGCGGGAAGACGTAGCCGTCACCACGGATCCCGTAAATTCCCTTGGACCTGGCTGCGCCCATATAGCCCGTGATCGTGTACAAAGTTCCCCCTTGTAACAAGATTTTCTGTAACGTATCGTGGACCAGGGACAGGACAGCTATGGTATCCTGAAATTTGAATGGGAAATTGCCAACCTTATTTTTAAAGATTTCATAAAATACGTACGAAAAAATTTGTAAAAAATAATTTTAAAACTTAAAACTTTAAAATAATTGTTTACGGACCTCGTCTTGCACTGTTACCATGACGAACATGTGCACGGCCTTTTGGCTTAGTGCATAATTTTTGGCAGCAAATCTCAGAGAATCCATGGCGGCCGTTCCATTGCTTTCCTTTGGTCCATTAAATTGTAGAGTTTTCAATCCATTGACTGCAAACACCTTTGCAGATGCGAGCAATTCTCTGTTGTGTGAATACAAATAACGATTATCAAGGTTTTGGTGTTGGACACATCGAAGCAATAATAAGTGAGGATTATGATGCAAAGTGTGTAAACCAAATTTATTAAAACTTTAAAAGCACCGTTGTAGAAGAAGATGAAATAATATTGACCTTAATTATATTATGGTTGAAATAATGGGAGAGATATCAGAGAATGAAGAAAAATAGAAATAAATGGGTTTTGCTGAATGTGTTTTGTTCAATTCAATTCAATTCAACTCAGTACCCTACAGTCAGCAACTAAATGCCATATGGTAGGGGGGTCAAGCCCACTTTAAGGAGAAAGCTCCTACGTCAGTTGCGATCGACTTAGACATCATTGTTAAATTGAACTTGAATTAAATTTAAACTATCGTTAGGAAGGTTATTCCATCGTCTAATCGCATGCAAAAAGAAAGACCAATAATAAGCATCCGTATAAGCACGGAGCTCAGCCAGGGGTTTAGAGTGATTATGCCTACTTCTACAATGTTTGTTAGGCTTGAAAACATGAGACACAAGATGCGAATTAGAAGGTTGATTGAAACGTTTAAATAAGCCCATAGATAAATTTTCTCGTCTCGCTTTCAATGAGTCCCAATTTAAAGAGTGCAGCATAATCCCACAGAGATGAGCAACAGGGATGGAAACAATGTAGTGGAATATTGTCAATTAAAGAACTTAAAAAACTTCAAAAATGAAGTCAAAACAATTTTGGAGCACGATTTTTTAAGTTTAAATCACCTCCTGTCACATGATGCATTTTTTCGTTGGCAATGAAAGAAAATATCAATTTAGTAGTTGCCCATACGCCTGTAGCTAACGACAATAGTCACTCTCCTTTTAAACACCTTTTAAAGGTGTAACCCTTAACAGGACAGTGAAGAAAAGTGACAATAAGATGGGACCCAAAACACTGCCTTGTGGAACCCCACCAACCACAGGGAACCACAGACATAGGAGAAGGCAGCTGTTCTCCCACCCTCCGGATCGATCCGATCCAATACGTGTCAAAACTCGATCCCCTAGCAGAACCCGGACCGTCGCAGAGCATGGCGCACTTCCCCCCCTCCCCCGATTGGCAGCGTCCTCCCCTCCGATTAATTTCAGGCTCCAATTGGCGTTGGCGCGCCCCGCCGCGGCCGACGGCGTCCCCAGCGTGGGCAAAATGGCGTCCCCTTCGCGCTGAGGTGAACGGAGTCGTCGGCTGGGCTCGCGGATTCCGTCGCAAATCGGCGATGTTTTTGCGGCTCGCGCGCCGCCGGATTATCGGGCATCCGTTCGTCGCGAGGCGCAGTGCCGGACTGGACCGCGCGGCTCGTCCTGCCTTGGCGGCCGCAGGAATGGGAGCTGCGAACCAGCGCTAGGCAGACGACCGAAGCGCCCAGAGCCTACTTCCAAGCGGCGCGAACAACAGGTGGACGAGGGCGAATTATGGTGTTAGTCAGGTAAGCGAAGGGGAAAAATGGCGCACCGGGGAACCGGAACAAAGGGGTCTGGACAACGGGGACTGGGTCTCGGTTGAACAGGGGGCATGGCTGACCGTCATGGATTCGGGGCCCTGCGTTTCGGCACGTGTGCTTTTCTGGTGAGGGCGGTTGGGGGCGCGTGCGCCGCCATGTTTGGGCTCGCGCGTGACGTCACGCGCCGGTGTTTGGGTGACGCCATGGCAACGGCAAGGAAGGTTTGCGATGCGGGTTTTGTTTTGCGAATTCGGAAGCTAGGAATGGCATTGCCAGCCATCATTACTTGCCGACCGCATTTCACCCCATTTCAGTTTTATCGAACACGATCCTTGCACGATCACGGCTGTCAAGTAATGGAGGCAGGAAGGAGTGAGGATAGATGGTAGTGTCATCACTAATGATGGTGTAAGGTCCGCTATTCACTTTTTCAACCAGAATTTGTGTTTATTCAGGTTGGAATGCGCGTGAGCCGCCATGTTTGATGCCCTGACGTCACGTGCGTGCGATTGTTTGGGTGGCGCCATGGCAACGGCGTCACCCAATCCTCCGGGTGACGAATCGCTAGCAAAGGCCAATTGTCCACGTTCTGAAATGATTGGCTGGTTTTCGGACGGTGTTAATAAATTCAATTTAACGGTCAGCCCTAGATAGGCCATGTGGTAGTGGGGATTATGTAAAATTTAATAAAAAATAATAATAAATTGCGTAAGTTGTGTAACAGGTAAAATAACGCACTAATCAAGCTAATTTCCAAATTCAAATGTGTATCTGTCATCCCTCTATTGATTCTAAAATTTGCGAACATGGACTCCAAAACCATTGTCCAAACTATTGCCATTGCTGTTTTTTGCATAGATATCCCGATAAGGCTAGGCGAAGTCAATTTATGGGCTATGAATAGAGGCTTTAGTACATGAATCATTATCCTGCACATGCGTTTGATATTTGAGGCATCCATCTGACAATCGAGCTGGCAGTTGTTAAATATGCTCATTTCACACCATCGTGTAAATTTCGTGCATAACAGAGCGATAACCTAGATCCGAGGTGACCCTTAATGGGGTCGATGATGCGTAGCAAACCTTCATTCATTACGACTAAGCTTGCGAGACCATTTCCGGTTTCATCAGTTTCAAACTGCAGGTGGAAATGACTGGAAAAATTATGGAAACAGCTTTTATCTTCTAATTTTTTGCTCAGAAAAAATATTCCTGTAACAGTTTTGCATTAAACCGGGCTTTTGATTGGTGGCATCTCGATCTCTCCCCGTCCGTCCCCTTTAAGGTGAGTTTTCATTCATCAGCATGACTTAAATATCGCGTGAAACTCACTAATAACTGCGCCGTGGATGCAGTGGTATTTGCTCTACTTCTGTCTCAAATTAAAAAAAAAAATTAGAAGAACGCTTGTGAATAAATTACCTGCGTGCGTGGGAAATTTCACTAACCAGTGTATCCTGGTAATTACTTGAGGGAATTTCTTCCAAATTTCGGACAATGGTAGCTTTTAACTGCACTGTACTTTTCCGGTATCTCATTAAAAAAAAAACTTCATCGAGTTTATTTGAAATGAATAACGCTTTTCTGGAATGCCCCTATATTTGCTTCCGCTTCTCAGCTACTGTTCGGTGCACGTTACAGTCAAGGTAAATATAATGCAATGTGTTTATCGACTGTCCTTGTATATTTATGGTTTTGTTTTTATTAAATGGCAAAATGAAACATGTGAATTTGTTCAGAAGGGCAACAGAATGATCAACTCTTGTTGTTTTACAGTTGTTTTGTACAGTTTTAAGCGTTCTTTGGCATGGGTCCATTCCTCTACTGTATGTGGACTTTCCGATGGAACAATAGAACGCCTGTACAGAGCCTGTTTACAATTGCAGTTATGCCAGTTCTAGAACACATGTGTCATCTGTTCGTGTTTGTGGCTTTCTCTATGCTGAAATGTGCAATTTATATAGTAAGCTGAATATCCTTCATAACATGGTTAAGGCTCAGTCGAATCAGTTCGTCTAGTTTTGGACAGAGTGTTTTTTGTACCAGAAGTTCCTACAGCATGTACTTACTGTAAGTAGTCTGCTTTAATGAATAATTTAACATGATTGATGTAAATGTCAATAAATTTACTGTTATTGTGTACATCGTAACGCATATTCCGAGGCATTTCTTGGTGTAGACCATCACATCACATTTCCAATGTGATGAATGCGAAAAATTCAGGGCTCAGATTTTCCTACATGCACAAATCTGAGGGCAAGTGGTTTCACACGTCAGCTACTTCCATCCAGTGGTAAATCCCGTTAAACCTGATGCTAGAGACAAAGATTTCACGTTTGTCTGGTCAAGAATGTTATTAACTTCGTTTTCCTTGGAATCCGCTTAAAAACATTTCGGATAATCGAGGTTGTCTCCTCCGCAATGACCATCGACGGTAATTCACAAAGGCCGAGAAGACGTATCGGAGAAATGAAAGGACCCTGAGGAGCAGTAAGGGAAGTGAAAAGGACTTTCGTCAAGCGTGGGAAATTTACCACTCCCAAGTCAGCTGCTACTTCTTGAGCCCGTAGGTCGTTCGAAATCTGTTGTCACAAAAGCCATTCAGGGAAATTTCGCGTGCCGTGCCTTAGTTACATAATTGCCTTTCCAGTCGTGCTGCCCTCCATCGCCAAAAAAGTATCCCAATGAAGGCAGTTCATGTACTGGTTTTTGTAAATAATCGTTTAACCACGTGGTGCGCATTTAAAACTGTGACGCCTTTCTTGTCATTGTTTTGCGTGAACGTCATCTTCCATTTTCCAAAGTTTATTGACATGTTAAAGTGTCATCAAATGGACGTCAGTTCTTAAGTCAGTTTAAATCGGGAAATCAAGCCCCATGCCCACCATGGTAAAAAACTCTTGTACAATACTCTCTGAAATAATTTTGACCATGGTCTGGTACTTGGACCTAGCACATATTCATACCTTTGGGAAATGTGCCGGTTATTTACACATAACGAACGAAATTCAAATAAAAACCGTTATGAGCCTCTGACGCCCTTGTAGAGAGGTTTCATTGCGTGGGAATATTGCTTTCAGGGGTAGCTGACGGTTACTTTTCAAATTTCGTTCATTGTTTATAAATAAACGGCACATTTTCCAAAGGTATGAAATGTGCTAGGTCCTAGTACTTGATGTACCGTTTATTTATAACAATCAATTAAACTTGAAAGAAGCAGTGGGTTTTTCTTAAGTGAAACCTCCGAAGATGGGCATCAGAGGTTGCAATGTCTTCGGTTTCAAGTTTTATTTCGTTTTAAAATAAAAAATAAAACGTTTTGCAAAACATTTAATTTTTGTTTTATAAATAAACGATACATTTTCAAACCCAAACCCACTAGGACAACCATTTCTGGAAAGGAAAAATAAATTTAGCAATTCATTATTCTGGGAATTTATAAATTTAGCAATGGTGTAATGTTTGCATTGTTGCCTTTTGGATTGCAGTAGCCTTAACACAACTAGCTTTAAACAACGCCCCTAATCAATTGATGAAGAATCTGATAGCCTACCAAATTGGTTGATCTTATAATCAGTCTACACAAGTCCTCATTCAACGAACAAATCATTTTGAATATTTGATCACATATTAATATGAATTTTTTTTAACAAATTGGAAACAAAAAGTCCCTATCAGTACCATTTGAGCTACCTGGCAGATTTGGTGTTGTCCAAATCGGACGATAATGGAGTTTATGGGGTGAATAAGAGGTCAAAAAGCCCACTATTCGATGGGCGGCCACTTAGTGTTGTGTGAGTCACCAACATGGAAAACATTATGTATGGGGAACATAAGATTGTCAGGCTTCTTTGAACGTGAACACCTTCGTAATGTGGTTTCCACACGCGATGTGTTCGAAATGTTTCATCTGGCATTTAATCGTGCTTTTGATCCTGTTTGTCTGTAGATTTTCGAATCACACGCCACGCGAGGGGCCGTTACAGTGAATCGACTCCCGTTTTCAATTGACACCATGTCCTGCTGGGTGTCTTGCAATAGAAACTGTTCGCCCATATCAAGGACACTCGGCACGATTCCCGTAACCCAATTTATTTCGTAATAGACCCGCTTTACGGTTAATCAAAAGCGCATTGTGATTTACCGTCGCCAATACGTGAAATCGGGCCGCTCTGTCCATGGCGAACAGATGCGCTTCAATCGTAAATTTGCATCTCAATGCCTTTTGTTTAATTAAAATGCACCGGCTAACCCATTTTCTCCAATTATCTATCGCAACAATTGTCACGAACGCTTTGTGCGGATTGCATTTGGCATGGGAATTTCCCAGACGCCAACTTAACTGAACCGCGACTAAATGCAGTCGTTATGGTAATTTTTAGGCTGGAAGAATGCTGTCGAGCCGCAGAGCTGACCACACTTTTTAATTTTTTTTTCAAAAAAAAAAATCCAGTTTAATTAATGATACTGCGGAAACGTAAGCACTGTAATGTTTATGGCCGACTTTATTAGAACTGATATCAACTTGCACCTGAAACGCAGTTAGGATTTCACATAATTTGTCGTAATAACAATGCTTCTTATTATTAGCGTTTGTTTGGTATTGTACGCGGGGTATAAATTGTAAATTCTCATCAAAATTGTCCCAAGAAATGGGCACACCAGTGTGTTACTCCGCACTCTTTCGGCAATCCAAGACTCAATTCCTTTGCCAAAAAGTACGTCTTTGGGAGCTCAACCAGATGTGCGTTCAGAGCTTCGTTATTGTCATTTTCTTCAAGGGGCATTGTCTTCTCTGCTAATTCTAAACAAACTATATTTGAATGGTTACAATAGCTGTTGTCAGACTAACTCATGGATTCGGCAACCTCTCATGGTGACTCATAGTTTAAACAATGAAAAATGGGGGGGGGGGGAGAATACGGCGATTGGAAGATGTAACATGTTCTATTATTTTCAAGGAAAGCGTTGTTATGGTAACCTTGGGAACTGTTTTGTTTTACAGTGATTCGCAGTATCAATTGTTAAATTCTTCCGATTTTACTTGATCCAAAAACCATCTTTTATCATGGCTCATTCAGTCATGTCCCGTTTTTGTACATTTATTTTTGCAGGCCTATAAAAAAAGCACATGACTGCGGTTTTTTAAGGTGTACCAATGGTGGATATCCACCATGGGAAAAAATACTGAAACGAATTTCTTGTGCTGTTCTTGTAATGCAAAATGTAGCATTTATTACTATTATTAAATGACAAATTTATTCCAGTTTTCCTTTCCTTATTGCTATTGACATTGTTAATGTTTTATATAAAAGGTATTCCTTTCAAAATCCTTCCCCTCTTCCCCCCCCCCCCTCCCAAAAAAAAAGCGAAAAGCGATTCTGTCCCTGACATTAATTCATGTTCACTTTCGAGCAACTAAGGGTATTAAACTAAGGTATTAAAAAGTGTTCAGTAAGCACATGTAGATTTTCAATTTAAAATCGGAATACATTTGGGTCATTTTGTAAAAATACGTATTTCTTAATAAAATTCAGCTAATTGGACTAAAATTGCTCACCAATTTCTCAAGTGAAAAACCTTGAAACAACACTAAACCATTTGCATTTTTTGGGATATTTGCATGGGACCCTACAACTATAAATACGTTTCTGTAGGAAAAATGATTTTCTGAGATTAAAGAGTTGCAATGATAATGTGTTGTATAATTTGTTTGAAGTCCAATACAATTTGTGTACATTACGGTTGAAGTAAATTTAGGGCATTGTATTTCGCGGCCCTATGTAATTCAAAAGGAATGTTAGTCATTTATGTGTACTTACAAGGGTTTAAAATTGTTCACAAAACGAGCTGTTGCGATTTTAAATTGGATATCTACTTGCTGATCAAATTGCATTTATTTTTGTAATTACCTTTAAGTTGGCCTGTTTCTTTGCTTGCAAGTGAATTACAGTAATGCAATTATTTATGCATTCGCATGCCAGTTGGCACCGTATTTAAAGAAAGTGCACAATTGTCACGAAACGAGATTTATGTTCGATACTTAGTTGATATGGACACCTCGTTTCCGTATCCGTTGTAAATTATGGCCCCACGTTTCATTGGTTTTTCAATGGACCCAACAAGCAGCCATTTGAATGCGCCGCAGCACCTCTCAGACAATGAATTTTCAACAGTTTCAATAACGCGGACGCCATTCGTCTTGCAGGCAATTTTTCTCCAATTTTTTGGAGGGTTAATAGTTTTCAAATTAGAACTCTCGAATGGCTTTGAATTCATATCGATAAAAGTGCAGCCCATAAACGACGTCGTCCATCATAAAGTGGAGTTTTTTTGAAACCCTTGTCTGTCCGTTCCTATTAGCCCGTTATCACTTAAATTAGACAACCCAGTTCCAGATATGACCCAGATGACGTTAGTGAATTTTATGTGCAGACAGGCTACGTTATTTCATTAGGATAGGGACCAAAAATGTCCTTAATATGGACGTACTTTGGTGAAGCTAGTGTGAAATATATTCTCAAACATGTAAAGGTGAAAAGGAATACTGTACACTTTAAGAATCTACTGAATCAGCGGCTGAAACGACACCAGAACGTACATCAATGCAAACCTATGTATACCGAATTTTATATCCTATAATTTGTTAGTTTTTTATCAACATGCCGCATTCCATTTAGTTAACTCATTTTTTGATTACTTTTTAAACATTATTTAATTTCTGATTCCAAATACAATTACGCTACTGTGCCGTTTTACAGCACTTTTGAGGTTTGTTTGTAATTTCATACTTTAGTAACTGGAGGATAGTCGTTTTTTTTTTTCTTTTCTTTCTTTCTTCTTCATTAATTTTCCCTTAATTTATGTGTTGTCACAATGCTGGTTGAGTTCTATGGCACTCGTGGAAATTTACGACATTAATTATAAACGCAAACTGGGAATCGTTAATTTACTGTTTATTTCTAATCGATTTGGGCAATTTTGCACGCCCACTCCCCCCCCCCTTTGATTCATACGGTTCCAAAGTAATTAATGTTGAATTTATTGGTGTAGGGTGGGCATTATTGATTATAAATGTGTGCTCTTTGAAAAGTGGTAAATTATGCAGCGTTTCTGAATAATATGTTTAGTTTAATTATTAATAATACTAGAATTTCATTAAACAAGTCTGCTTTAACCTTCATGCGTAAAATTAAATAAATCAGCTTGATTTTGAATTGTAGAATAATGCACTTGAATAAAATGTACAGATTGTTATGATAGTGTGTTCCCTTAAAAGTTGTTTCATTTAGGAAGTTGGCCTATTGTCATTAATGTTGTGCTTTGCTTTGTCTTGCTGATATCAGAAAAAATTGCCAATTTGGCAAATCGAAGACCAAGGTTTGTCCAACGAATATTTCCAATTTGACTCCAAAATATAAATCTTATATTCAACTTATCTCGTTAGTCCGAACTCTTTTCACGTGTTGCTGCGCATATTGTAATGCTTACTCGTACAGTGTGTTATGTACCAATACCTTGTACAACTTGGATATAACATTGCAATGTACATGTAGAGTTGCTAACATGGAACACTACCCAATGATCACACGCCGATTTTGATGAAACTGATATTATTGCAAGAACGTTCAAAATGATGAACATGAATATCCGCATTACCTGCAACCGTTAAGGTTGATAGTGTTATCATGTTTTAAAGGTACCATTGACTTGGTTGACTTTGGTTGCAGCTTATGCAGTCCTCCTTGGTATCCAGTGAAAATGCCGACTAGAAAAAAACGGCGAATTGCAAATTAGCCGAATTGAAAAAAACGCCGAATGGTTAAAATTCCTAATGTAAAAACTCCGAAGAGAATGTCTGACTGTAATGTAGAAAAATCGGCATAAATCTGAATTTGTGAAAATTAATACAACGTCGTGTCTTGACTTGAAGATAAATTAATAAAAGGAAAACATCAATTTGCATTTTTTTCTCATAAATTAATGATAAAATATTCACTAAATAATAAACGTTTGTTTGTCGCCAATTTAAATTACAATTTCGAATTTAAAAATAGATAAAACGAGTAAGTGTAATGGAATTTTCTTGAGTCTGTTCCTGGCAAAATTTCCTTTGCGAATACTTTTTATAATAATACGTTTTAGAAGTATTATTAAAGGAATGACGTAGAGGCAATTTTAAAAAAAACATATACAATTTCTTTAATAAAATATATGAAGAACATGTATATACGCGTAGTTAAAAAAAATAGATTCTGGTGCATTTGGACAATTGTTCCTTTTGGGCGTTTCATCCTTCATGTTTTTTACTTTCGGCCTTTTTGAAGTTCGGCGTTTTTAAATTCGGCTTTGTCACCTTTCGGCGAATTTACGTTCGGCGTTTTCACCTAAAACCGTGCTCGTCTATGAAAATGTGCGTAAGTTTATTAGTGTATGTATACAGTGCTTGAACTGCTGTAAACAATACCAGCGATAAGGAGAATAGCCTATTACCCAAATAATACAATAACTCCAGTGGGATGCACAGTGGTCAAGACAGGAGGTTATAAGCATGGGTCTTTTTTTAAAAAAAGTACTTCGTCGTGCTTTTTCTAATCCACTTGAAGAACACAGACCTCATTCGTATCCAAATTATTGGTCTTGGTACATGTTGGAATTACCTTCGAGAAGATAGTTTAAGGCTTCAAGCTACAGGAAATGCAATTTAGCAGAGATATTGGTGAGCATCCAGGTGAGGTGGTAAAACGCCTTGAGGGGCATTTCCGGTGGAAGGTGCTCTATGTACTGTGGAATCGTTTTTAAGTAATATTTTTGTTTATTTCACTGGCAAAAATACAATTGCCCTGAGATTACTAGAATTGCGATATTCACTTTAATGCTTTTGCCTCAGAATTTATCTTCATAAAGTCATAGAAATTTTCTCGGGTTAGTCAGGAAAATGTTTTTGTAGATATTAGCACGAACACTGAATTGACCAATAGAATGCGAGAGCTCGTTTGCGATTAATTATGCCAGCTCCATAAACACGTGCCATCTGCTGGTCTTTCTGTAATCTGGAAGACGTAATCGATAAGCTGAATAGTTCTCATTGGTTAAGGCTCAGTGCCATTCTGGTTTTGAACAACCCCCTCCTCCCCCCTATAACCAAGATGGCAGCCATGTTTAGATGCTCGATAGTCTTGGGCGGGCACCAGTGCTACCAGATCGCGTTCTTCTCACATGTCAACTGGCAGCCAGGGCGCCAGCCGTGAAGGAATACGCGTACTGGATTCCTCGTATTCGAAGTAGATTTTTCAAAGATTTCACGAATAGCGTGTCTACATGACCGGCGTCAGCCTTCATCAGTCACTCGTGCCGTGGCTGAACGCTTTATATAAATAAAAGTGTCATTTGTTATGCTCAGCTTGCATCTCCGAAGTTCCCTTCGGCGTGAAATCTTTTAAACCCACCCACGCGATTTTCGCAGACACGAGGGTTTCCGGTGTGTGCAGGTCCCTCGTGAGGAAGAGGCGCCCTAAAATCTGCTTTCATCACTCTTGTGGAAACACGCAATCCCAAGTTTTCTCATCGGTTTAATGTCACTAGAAAGCCCCAAGATGGCGTTTTTTTCCCCCCGCCAGTGATGGCCTATAATAATTACCCTGCAGGAGTTCGCAAATCCCAAGCATTGTGCACTGCCGACAACATTAATATTAAATTCCATCCTCCTGGAGGATGAACAAGCCGAGATCTGCGAATCCACCACCCCGAATCCGGCGTGTGAGAATCTCTGATGCTTCTGCTAATAACAATGCAGGGCTGGGGGACACGGAATGAAAAGGATTGCCGGAAATGGGTTTTCAACCACCTGATCTGTGCTCGGGATGGAATGGGCGCATTAAGGAGGATTTGACAAGCAGACATCGGCTTGCCGCTAATCTCCGTAAAAGCATTCGAAATTAGACGTTCTTATAGGAGAACAGAGACGCCCAACGTATGGCTGCGTCATTCTTCGCCAGGGAATACAGTAGTGATTTGTTTCGAAAACGTCAGGAAATTGAAGATTTCAACGTTACATTTGCTTTCGCGTGGCCTAAGGTGGCTACTGGCAGTCTGGCGTATGTCGAGTCACGGAAAAGTTATGAAATGAAAATTGGATCACGGAAGTCAGGGAAAAGGGATGGTATTGACATTACATACCTGTACGTGAATTCAATTACATTTGATTGATATTCAGGGCATTTTAGTACTTTGAAATTCCCCTCAAAGGAGTTTCCGTTGTCAGTTACCAATTCGCACATTGTAAAACCAAATGCCTTGATTAAGCATGACGGAGATGAGGCACATAAAACGTTTTTTTAAAGACAGAATTCATACCTTTAGACCGTCTGAAAATTTAAACTCCATAGGCAATATTTGTTTAAAACAACTGAAATATGAGGGAAGTTTGTAAAGTAGACTCAGCTGTAACACGTTTTGCTACGTCTTAAAAGCTACTTATAAATTTCAAATGTCTCAAAACTTTCATCATTTTTAATTTCAGCACATAATGCGAATCAAGTTATAAGAACATCTTAAATTAAGATGCCATGAAATATTTCAAGACATGAAATAAGTCGGTTGGTGGTGAGACTTTGGATTTACAGTGCAGCAGTTTGTTAATTACCAAAATTTTATCCTTAGATGCTATCTAAGTAGAGCACGTAAAGTTACTCCTAAATGGGTTTTAAAAAATCCGTGTTTTGAAAATCATTGTTGATTATTAGTTTAACACGTAAGTCAAGCCATGACACACTCAGTTCGTTTTTTAACCGTATACAGTGTACATTGTTCCCAGTGTTCCCTACTTAAAATTGAGTTTTCTGTAGTCAGGGTGGTCAGGGAAATTTGTTGAGAAAGCTGTGAAACTCAGGTTAGTTCAACTTCTTTTCTGGGCAACTGTGTACAAACGGGATCGTTGTGTACCATGGTGCTTCAGCGCGTGTTCATCAATTGATGGGCGGCGTGTAATCGCGGAGGTTGCGAAGTGATTTTGTTCATGAAAAGCGGATTTAATGTGGAACAAAGACCGGGTGCTTTCTTCTTAAGCCATTGTTTGTCGTCGCAAAAATGCGAATTATGGGTGATGAATGTCCAGGCTGGAATGATGCCATAAATCGAACCCATTCACGCAAGAGCGCGAACGCCAACGTGCATATGGGCCCGGATTAATTAGGTTCTTTGTTGCCATGGCAATTTTGCTCCCGACCCTGCTCCGATAGTCACACGTGTGGCCCTGTATTGATTTTCACCAAGACATCCGCATCCGGGTGTTCCGTTCGCTCCCTAGATTGCGCTGATGTAGCCGCGGCAACAGCGGGGCAGAAAACACCAATTTACCGCCGGATGAAAGGGACATTCTGAAGTTTAATTGGCATTTGACCTGAATGTTGCATGTTGCGGTTGGGGCAATTAGTTATACAAGCTGTTGAGGCCAGCATGTGAACTGTTAGCGTCGAGGCGGTGCTCTACAATAGTGGTGAAATTGGCGTGATATGTAGCGTGGAAAATTCTCATTTTTCAATCGGAATCTGGTTCATGTAACCCCATGACTCTTGTAGTTTGTGAAGCCCTTGTTAACGGCTAACGTGCCCGAAATTTATTTCGATAAAAAGCAATTCGTGGAGGTTTTGTTTTGCCTTCTTTGTGGGCGCAAGAACCACAATGGAAAGTTGAAATGGAAAGTTGTGATTACACCTACTGTGTATGTGTGGAGAATTGCACGCCTGGAACCATTGCTTCGTTTTTCCTTCTTTGTAAATTTTATCCGAATGCATGTCTGGTATGAATTCACTTGGCATTCAGAACCAACGCTATATCGCAATTTTTAGTATGCATGTGAGGAGAAGCGGTGAACAGATGTAATTTCGACATTTGTTGGTGAAACAATTTGCCGTTTCCTCTTTACTTCTGCCCAATTTATGTAAAAATTCTGAATAATATGTAATGCTCTGATTGTTTTACTTTTCTTTAAATTCTTTGTATTTTTGGTACATGCTGTGGGTGATGCTGTGATTTCTAGTCAAATAATTGTTTTGTTAATGGATTTGTGTAATCTTAGTTATAATTAAAGTATGTTTAGCCGAGTTCAGTAATTTTCTTGACTTTAGCTCAATAAATCAATGTAAACAAGTACAATACATTATTGATGTTAAATACGAGCATATAACTTAGTTCAGCAAAAATGGTTGTACGTTCCAAATTGGATTGTACATAATGGCACTATGTCACTACCGAGGGGCTAACATCTCTTAAAAATCGTGTACACCTGACTTCAGAAGACGTTAGCCCCTCGCACTCCACAGTTCGCAATCGGTTTCGTAATTGTATTTTGCTTAGCATAATAGATTATTAAGGAGCAGTCAGGGTTCCCCCAGACTTGGAAAACCTGGAATTGTCAGGAAAATTGGAAAGACATGGAACCTTGTGTTATTGTAAGGACAATGTGCTGAAACTCGTATACAATTTTAAGGAAAGGTAAAAGTTATGGAATATCATAGAATTTAGTCCCAAATCCAGTAGTACTAGATCCATTAGACAAATCCAGGAAACTTTGTTTAAAGAACCGAGAAAGTCAGGGGCATGCTTATTCCTGATTTACTCGTATTGCTCCAGACAGCGGATATCGGTCACATTTGCAAACACGTTGAACTAGACGACATTGTCCCATGATACGGGGACACCAGCTACCAGAAATGGCAGTTAAGGGGGTTACCAGCTCATTAATTATGCTCAAACTAGCCCATTATCTCCAATGTCATTCACGCAGTCGGGACCACGCCAAAAAGCACTTTTGCATAATGACTTAAGCCAAAAAATTTTTTTTAAAATAGGTTTTGTGGTAATTTATTATCGCTGGGCATTAGTCCTAATTGATATTTAAGTGGCGCACCAGAAACCTCTAGAAACCCGCCAACGTACTGGCAATTGGCGTCACTAAATGTCCTCCATCCAACGAGAATGACAAATGACTAGTGGGAAAGCAAACGCCACTATAGGGGCATTCGGACATCATTAATTAGAATGATAAAGTTGCCTCCGGATAAAACTTCTCATTTGTATTAGCCGAAATCACCAATCGGATTCGAAATTCAATTCAAAGTTTATGCCGGGTTTATCGATTTGAAATCACTAATTTTCTTCTCTTTTCCCTTTTCTCTTCTTTAGCCATGAAGATTTGATGACAAATCAAGATTGCGCTTCATGGGAACTGAACGGAGGCCAGCACGTCGAGGATCCGAGTAAATCGTAAGTGAATCTAATTATTTCCGAGCTGGGAGATGGGCCGCGACGTGGCCTGTCCATTACGGACCAAGTGTAATGGACTGGCTGCTAATTGTCTTATTCAACGCTAATCGACGGGCTAGATCCGGGCCTAATTAGCCATGGCACGTGTGATGCCCTCTTTGGCAAGGCCATCATTGGTCGGTTGCACCAGAGCTCTCCTAATTGCTCCCTTTGAGTTGCCCACCTTGACCTTCCAGACCTCTGGAGCATTGTTCTAAGGTGCTGCTTCTGGGGCTGAAATTCTCTACCCTCGTTTCTTGTGCCACATCACTGTTTGATTTCATGCGTAGGCATTCCCGGTTAGAAAAGTTGTGTATGGTCATATTCGGGGTCATATTATGCCGTAAATTACCATGTAAGAGCAATAATATGCTGACATCCTCATTCAAGCCAACTTTAGATAACGCCATTCACGTGTATGGCCGCATGCAGGGCCACATATGGACAATATTCGATTTTATACTTAAGACAATATCGTTAATCTTCACTTCCCTTATTAAGCTAATGTAATACACGCCAATACATACTGTATATGGGCTTAAATAACATTTTAACTTTACTATTTTGGCCTATTTAACCTTTATTCCGGTCCATTCTGCCTTTCCTAATAATTATGCTATCAAATAAACCCGAGCCATTTCAACTGCAACATTTAGTAGGCCTAGTAATAAATAAATTAATAGGTTAGTGATAAAACTGTAAAGACTCGATTTAGGCATACATGTACAGTGTACATTGTACATGAATCTTAGAAGGATTATTTCTACCAACTAAATTTATAATCAAAACGGAAAAAACAACAAGCGAGGACTACATAGGAACTTAATTAACAAATTAGAATTGCCCGGTTCCGCGTAGTCACGACTGTTCATTACAATAACGCAGGTTTTGTCTCAGACCATCAAATTTGCAGCTTAAGCTTCATTCATATGCAAATGTATGTATTTGCATAAACACCATCACCAACTCGACTACGACCTTCGAAGACCTTGTCTTCAAAGCCAGATGAACGCGGATCATCCTTATTTACACTGTAATTAATAGAACATAGTATCTTCGCTTGAGGCATTCACCAAAAAATAAGTCGATATCATGAGAACATTTGGGGCCAATGAAAATGTCTGACATGGCCAGGCAGTTACACGTATTTTGAAAATATAATCTACGACATGTTCGAGCTTACATGTACAGGTTGTATATGTAATACTGTATGTTATAATCGTGATTGCGGTAACCAACAACTGTGATACAAGGATACCTATCAGTGAGCATAGCAATGAAACTTTCAAGTGATTATTATCATCATAATGGTGTTTAATAACACGTACAATGACATTCATATCAAGTGCAGAGATTTGCTAAAACGCATCGTTAAAACTTCCTGCTAAGTACGGTATATATACTGTATATGTATATGTAAGACCTAATCTGTTAATATGTTGACATACAATCATGTACAAACATGTACTGTATGTATATGGATATAAATGGACATAAATTGCCTTATAGGTCCATTTGTGGCCACTTTCTGGTCTATCCATTTAAGTTAAAAGTCTTCTATATCGTTGTCCATATATGGCCATTTTCAGACTACGTCTTCCACCCAGGTTTAAATCGCACACTGGGGACGTCGGGGGAATTTTATCCCATGGCGAATACAGGATTTAAATTTTTTTTTTGTCTTTAACTCCTGCTTTTGGTGTTTCGTAGTGGGAGGAGGAAGAAAGTGGCTACTCTTTTATTATCTCCTAATTCTTTCAAATCAGCCACTTCTGTCAAACCGCTAGGCCTCAGCAGTGTTTTGTATGGTATAATGTTATGTATTTCAAAACAGTTGTTCAAATACTTTTGAAATATTAATACATGTAATGAAATTACCTAAGGCGAAAATCTCTGGAAGCCAAAATCGCACATTCGTCCATGTATTCGTGTCTGTGCAAAGTTTTTGGAGCAGTATTATTACGGGCGCTAAAGGCGAAAGTGGCTGGATCCGGAGCTAAGTAGCCCTCTACACGTTCTAGCTGACTGTTTTTGGTTGAATTTCCGGACGCTTTCCGTCAGAGTGAAATGGTGCGAGAATGTCATCATTTCAGCTTTTGATAGCCCCTCGATAACGATGTTATGTTACGGTGCTGATCCATTTGGGCTTGTTGACAATGTGCGCTGCCCACAGCCATGGCAACAGTGGCCATATTTCATTAACGTCAAACGCTTTGGAGACCGTGGTAGAGGTCGTTAAATTACTGCAAAGAATAAAAGTGGGATGCGAGGAGGCGACGTAGTGCCATCTCGCTGGAGTCTGTTGTTGACATTGGTTTTGAGACTTCCAAGAAAATGGCATTGTTAAGGGTCCTATTCAGGCTCCTCAATGAACTTGATTAGTTGATTGATGCAGACGTTTTTACCGTTTGGACACATGCTGCTAAAGGTATTCAATAGCATCACATTCATTAATGCTGTTCAGTAGTTGATGGTTCATTGACTGTACAAATGCATCAGAAAGTAAATCTTTTATTAAAATGATGTATTGCAAAACAATTGTGCCAAGCAGGATGTCTTACCCAAATCTTATTTTGAACAACATATTTTAGCAGTATGGACTGCATACCAACCATAGCCGAAGGTCAGGCCTCTCATGAAATATCCTTGTTTGCAACAAAAGCAAATGTGCCAGTATGTGCAAACAGCATTTCTATTCTGTTATTGAGAGTACAGAATACATACTTTTTTCTCGAAACTTCGAAACTAACGAAAATTAAATCGAAATGAAATGTTTACCAAGGTTCCACTATGGTGACAAAATTAATCACTGGGGATCCATCGAGTCTCGAAAACGATGTTAAATCACGAAATGGCCCCTAAGGGCTAAATCTCAATGCGCGGTCTACAGCGCTATTCAATTCAAATCAAATCAGTACCCTATATTCAGCGTCGATATACAATATGGACCAAATTTTTATATCTGAAATAAACCTGAATATTATCGCTGAATTGAATTTGTATCAGCAGATCTCTAATCTTCGGAAGTACATTCCAACGTCTAATGTAAAATCAACTAACCAGAAGCTATTCGTTGGTCCCTTGGGTGGTTAGCATAGCCAGCATACAATGTAGCTGTAATAGCATGGCAGCATAGATGTAAAAAACCAGTTCGTAGTAGTCAATACGTAACTATTCCTTGATTGGATGACAAGAGCGGAAAATATTTGAAGTCTTTTGAATATTTGAAGATATCCAAGGTGAACGATGACAAATATCACAAGCAAATCTTGGTAAGGTGGACATGAATACAGGCTATTCAATGTTGGGCCCAAGGAGCCATGTTTGGGAAAAAAACGAGTTCAGAAGTGGGTTTTTGAAACTTTCAGGTCAAAATGACGTCATAATTGCCACAAAAGAAGAGGGTGTTTTGAACGCTTATTGAGGGTGTCATACGTGTGGCATATACAAGCCCTAAACGTAGACTTCATCTTTGACAAATCCTTGTTCATGTTTTAATAATTTATTTTCTAAGCATATACATGTATTACCAATATATGCGTCTATATTTATGCATTTTTACCAATATATTTTTCATTTAAACATACATGTATTATGACTAGTGCTGTGCTTTTCGAATATCAAATATCGAATGTTCGAATATATTCAATTATTTGAATATTCGAACTGGGATTTTGGAGAAATTTCGAATATTCGAATATGGCAAAAATTTTGTTTACTTTTTCGAACATATTCGAATATCTTTGAAAATTTTCGAACATATTCGAATAATATT
>JAQIXS010000719.1:0-39925 GCA_034700785.1 Rossiulus vilnensis | reverse complement strand
CCACGCTGAGACTCTCTCTACGGATCATATTTATTTGCCAATTGAGTGGAAACTGACCACTGTTATATCGTTTTCTGATGTCTATATCAGTGTTTCGTGAGTTTTGCTACAAACAGGAAATTAGCTATGGTACCAATACCCGATACACGTGTTTTTATAAAAAGAAATTTTGATATATGGGATATCATGGCATAATTATTAAATGCTTCCTTGCAGGGTAACTTCTTGAATCAATACGTGTGTAACAAAGAGCTTCACAATTATCAATGCAATTCCATATTTGAAGGGCGGCAAACCATAGCGTATTAAGTGTCAAAACATCCTTTCAGAAGAGGTATAAAACTGAATAGTTTCGTGAAAAACATAGATAGCACTAATTTGATTGCGTTCAAACAAAGTTCAGGTGTTGTACACCATAGACAATGCTTAATTTCAGAGGTCTAGAGGTGTCCCATTTGATTTTTAACCACTGTAGCAAATGAGGAATTGCTCCTAAGATGTGGTAAGATGAAAAAAAAACCGCATTGGTGGGAAGGTGGGGGAGCCTTGGAGGGAAACGGTGTGTTCACTCTATAGGTCATTAGTTCTTATAAAGTCATTGATATCACATTACCAACTCCCATGCATCAACGATGTACAATTTTAGACACCATGTTTTGCAAATCGTCAGGTCAGAGCGAATCTGTGTGTTTGAAATGTTTCACATTTCGTGGTACCTTTTATCCGTTATCCTGGCGAACCTTCATCAAATAGAATGCTTTTGCTTCTGCCATGTTTATGACCCATCCATTGTCATCTATTTATGCAGCACAGGGGCCTAAGGACGCGTGCAATTAGTGAATTCCTCGAAGACTTGGAATTACAGGTATTCCCAGCAAAACATCCTCTTAGCAAGCTCTGACCAGTCCTCTTACTTTAAATTGAAAGCCTCTTAAATCTCGGAATGCATTTTTCACATTCTGCAAACTCCCTGTGACAGCGCCAAAACGGATATGGCACCAATCCACACCTTCCAATAAAAATACTGAAATCGTTTCCGAAGAGAGGAGACTGTGTTTTGAAACCGCCAAAAGTGAGATATTTTTTAAGTCCTGGATTACTGTGGAAGACGTCTGTTGCATTTATGTTTGCCATCAAATGTTAGTCCAGGTTTATAAATAGCCCTCGTGTTATGTTCCCCTAGTTTTCCCATCTGCCCTCATCTTTTACGTCCTACCCCGCTGTGATTTTGAGGTTCTGACAGGCTGGGCTCTCTGGAGCCGACAAAAAATCCGTGGCATAATTTTGAGAAAATTGAGCGCAAAATAGGGATATCAATGTCAGCCAAGCAAAGCACGCCATTTGCTCAGCTAACTTTTATGTAATTACCGTACCATGTTCTCAAATAAAAAACCAGCTTCGGAAATTGTTTGTTTACGAAATGACTTTAATTAAATTAGCAGGGGTTACATTGTTAAAACAAAGAACAACAACATGTGGTTGACGGAGATTATATAGTCGGCCAATTGCATTACAGCTCGTTTTTTTTTTAAACGTTTACACTTTTTTGTTTTTCTCCCACAACGGACATTGCTTCGGTTTGTCAGAAATGCTAGGCTTCTTGGCAGTGCTCAATATTTTACTTATACCTGATGAGCAATTGTAATTTTGGGTTGTCAAAGACTTAACCAATACCTTTCTCTATTGATGGCTTTATTGCAACGCAAATATTGACATTCGATAATTAAACTGACTTTAATCATTTGTTGAATTTTAACAGAGGCTGAGTTTCTGGCTAAAAATATGGCCCTGGCTAGGACATCAGTATTAAGAAAATGATCAGATAGTTGCAATCGCTGAAGAGGTACTTTAATGATGATCACTTGCACGAATCTTGTGTAGGATACCAGATAAATGGGCGCTAATTTAAATTATTGAGAAGACATGTATATTAACCAGACCTTGTGATATGATTTCTTGATTGGGCATTCAAGTGCATTTTTCAAATCAATGCATATTTTAAATATATGTAGGCTCACAAACTACCTTTTAAAACATACATGTATAATATATATAGGCATTGACTACATGCTCAGTGCTGACTAAAGTAGCTTACGAAGTTATGATAGCTAACTTTTTACGTCGCTCAATGTAATAGGCTTGCGATGAACGGAAGTGGGATTTATGCCATCGAAGGACTGCATTATTGTTCTGCCAAGCGAGGCAACGTGTTTCCATCCAAAGCTTAATAAAAATACTTATACCTAGAATGTGTTTACGTTCATAATTTAAAACCGTGATTTCTCATTTGCAAAGCCTTATTCGCTAACTTCTATGCTAAGAATTTTAATCAACGCGTTATGAGAAATCGTTGGCGTGAAATTGATGTCAGTATTATAGTTATTTGTTTTGCGCATTTTTGCAAAATACCGGTATAAGAAAACTGTATTTCACATGGTTGCGATGTTTAGAACATTCATCTCAGCTTGAATCTCCTTGGTCCCAGTTTTTGTCTTTTGCTGATTTTTATATATATCAAGTACGCTTGGTTTCCTTCTATTTCATGAAAAAATATAAGATGACCATACTATCTGCCAAAAATTATCAGAAATTGCATCTCTTTCCTTCCCTCCTCTCCCTCCATTATCAAATTCTGAACATGGAGCTGCATTCCTAGAACAAGCACACAATATGTCTTTATAAATTGGCTCTTTGATAAATATAAGAAAAATGAATCGTTTCTATATTTGACATTGCATAAAACAAGTTGGTTTTTCTATGCTTACCTAATCATTCACATTAGCAGCACAAATATTAAACATGTAAACTGTAAACGCGTTTGTCATCCATATACGATAAATAATGAATATCATTTTGCGGGGTTTTTACAAAATGTTCCATGCAAAAGAGCTACTGCAATGATGAAGATTGGTGTTCAGTTATCTATTTCACTTTCGTGCAACATTGTTCATGCATACTAAATTACTCGAGTTTAAAAAATCATCCCAGCATTCACTATGTGCTGCCTTTGTTCAGAGAGAACAATTTTTTGTTTGATTTGAATCAGCGCTTTATATTTACGTGCAACATTCTTTTTGAAAGCATTAAAGAGCTAGCAGAGTCGACATTAACTTCATTCGTATTGATAATAAGAAGTCGGTGACTTGATTTTGGTAATTTTTTTTCCCTGTATTTAATACCAGACGTTTTTGCGTGGCTGAAGGTTGGAATAGTTACATGTACGTGTTGCGTCCGTGACTTCTCTATTGACTTTCGTTCCTAGTTGATCCCATTACGGTTATTTACGAGACATTATAAATATTCCTTCCGCCCTTCATAGTCTGAATTAGTTTTTTTCTTTCCTTTATTACTGGATTACCAACTTTTATGTTTACATTGCACGTTACCGCTCACGTTCAGGTTGATATGGCGGATAATTTTCTCATCATAGTTGTGGAGGAAAACGCGTTAGCTGGACAATTTCGCCTGTGTTTAACACCCTCTAATTAATGCGGAATCTTTAGCAACGTTTTTATTCGCTTTTCAGTTTCTTAGTTTTGATACTGTAATTGCCATTGTTGCGAAAATGATTTTTTGTCGGTTTCACTGCGCATTTTTTACTCGTTGGTGAAATGAAACATGTTAATTTGTTCCTCATTTTTTTAATGATCGGACATGTTCTGACATATAGCTAACATTCCAACCGGTTCGTAGTTTTTGTTTCCTTTCTCTGTTCCCATGGTAATCTTTCAGGCCATGCAAGGGTACTGCTTACATGTGTTGCTTTAGTTATTTTGTCTAGAGCAGGGACTGATCTTAAGTTTTGCTAAAAATGCTGTTCTTACAGAAAGATGACAAAACGTGCGCCATACACGAGATAAGCACATCCGTTTGAAACTCCTTAAATAGACTCGGAGTGTGCGCTAGAAGTTAAACTCATTAATCGTATTGCTTAAAATGCCTGCCTCCCAGGTGCTTGTCGCTTCGTTTAACGACATTCCCCATTTATTGTCCTCATCTGGCCCCTGACCTCTGCCTGCCTGCTGAGGCGAAAAACGCGTTTTGTACGTACCTGGAAGTTGGACATTTTTTGCTGTTGTTGCCTCAGAATCAGCCATTTTTCTGACTAATGAGCCAACAACTCGGCGACCTGCAGTTGTCCATTACATCGCAACTTTCCTTCTGTCGCCCATCTGCTTGCGAGATAAATAATGCTGCCTCGAAAATAGCACCTAGTAATTTATTTAAGCTTTATCACGAATTCGAATAAAAAACCCTTTTGTATTGTAAGTGCCAGTCTGGCAGTGTAATTTGCCGTAGCAATTCGTTTCCCAAATTGCAGTGCTAGCCTATGTCTCGCTGATATCTGCTGAATTTGTAATGTTCGAGATCATCATTCATTGTTACGACGGCTTGTCTCAGTCCCTGTTCAACTGGGCGCAACTTGTTGAATGAATTTCAAAATTGAGTTTTCCTTGCTTTTCTCTCTTTTGGTACTTTTCCGATATTCTGCGTTTAGGCCATGATTTGTATTAAAATCATTTATCCTGAAAGGCTGATGTTTTTTTGTGGTATATTTAGAACGTTTCTTAATGTTTATCGAGAAAAAATAACAAGCCATAAATTGAAATTTATTGTATAAGAAGCGTAATGCATTCTCCGCTTTTGAGATTGTTTAGTTTTAACGGTATTCTTTTTATAAAACATGCGGATTGCCAACAAATGTAAGAGAAAGATGGAAATGTATTAAAATAAAAATTCAAAAATAGAAAATTTACTTGAAGTACAGTATAATGAAATAATCGAATATTACTGCAGACATGTCAATGAAACGCATCATTTCCTTAAAAATAAATAAACACGGACATATTAATATAAATCGGAGGCGACACAACGTGCAGTTAAATGTGCTTTTTTATTCTTCGATTTTGAATCACTCGTAAGTTTATTTTTACATTTTTTTGCTGTTAACGAAATCGCATGCCGAAAATGCGGAAAAAGTATGTGTTAATATAGTGCTAAAAGTAATTAATGTATTTGCCTTTTTTAAACAGCATAATTATGCGGTAGTATTACCTGAGTTAAATCTTACATCTTCCTGGGTAGTTTTTACGAGCACGATCCCATCTCAGAATGATGGTGTGACAATTTTAAATTCTTTTTTCAGTTGTGGAACAAAGAAAAATTATTGAAAACAAAAAGATCACCCCTTTGCACTTTTTATACAGTATAGTGTAGGCCTATATCCCAAATGCAGGTACATATAGAAAACAATCACTTATCTTTCTCTTAGAGGAACGAATCTGGCAAACAGCTGGGCCATCGTGACGTCAGTCAAAGTCTATTTTCTTGTTCATTTCGCCTCCTTCAGTTTGTGCAGTACTGTATGCGTTGTTCTGTGGGCCCCATGCACCACGACTGTGATTATGAGCAATTAGGCCTTCAGGCATTTCGATGTGCAAGCGCGATTGCGTGCTCACGTCCCCTTATCTGCAACCTGCCTCTTCATATAGCAAATAATCATCTAACTGAAGCCTTGTAATTATTTCATATCGTGGCCATGGCCAACCTACGCTCCGTCCTATTATTTGCACGGGCATAGTTTTATGAGAAAACTGTTTCTAATCCGCTGCAGATGGGAAACGGGGCATAGGAAATGCGCATTTCACGATAATGAACACGGCTCCGACACTGCAATTTCACATTTGTGAACATCACTTTAATTAGGCCTGATAAAAATTGTTGACTTGACAACTATCGCGCACAAGCCGCGAATCCCAAATGCCTGACGTAGAGCGCTTTTGGCCCCTTGGCTCCAGGTTCGGTAATCTCTGCCGCGCAGGATGTCGTTTCATTCGACCACACTTTTCAACTTGTGCCAAGCCTGTCCAGGAAGTCAGGTTCGTCTTGGCGACGGTTAATAATGTATTAGTCGAGCGAGACTGCGGCCTTCGGATTGGGAGGGCGTTTGCCAGTTGCAAATGAGCGCAGCAGATTCGAGAAGATTCATGAAAATGCTTCAGGGAGCAGGTGGTTTTTGAACCTGAGGGATTGACCAGCGGCAGTGCCATCAGCGAGGGCTTCGGCCAGATGCTGGCTGCCAGTCGGAAGGAAGGCTGATCCTGAGATTAATCTCGCGAAAACCCAGCGAGTCTGGAAACTGGCCAGCTATCGACCAAAGAGGATCGTTGATGGCACGGAAGTTTGTTGTATCTCGCACAGACGGGCGGAGAAGAAATAATTAACAATGAGGTGGAAGCACCATAACCTTTATAAATTGTCTCATTTTTGTGATAGGGATGCTTAGGGTAATTAGCTTATTCAACGACGCCTGAGGCTGCTGCCTGTTTGTGGGCTGGTGAGATTGATATATCACTGAGGACGGTTTAACTAATGCATGCGGTTCTTGTCGCGAAAATAACTTTAATTAAATAGGTTTCACTAACGGTTATGCCATCGATGCATATTTCATGTCTGTTTACTTACGTTTTTAGCGATTTTGGTAATGCACCGGTACTTATACTGCCCATTATATGGGATATCTAATAAACGAAATTTGCAAACTTACGATTGTTTTAGTATATTTATGATCATCGTGATTATGTCATACAATTGCCAGCAATCCGGAAGTTCTGTAACGTTGAAGAATATCAAAAATTGGTAATTACGTATCATTGTGACAAATGAAAGATTTCGCGCTCACTAACATATTACCTTCTAACATACATGTAGATCATACAACTTGCAATTGCAGAAATTATTCACATGACAATATAGCACTTTCAGTAAGTAAGTTTATCTATCACTGTTTTGTGTTTACACACATACGTTACATGGCAGGGAATTTGAGCAAATTTACCATTACATTAAAAACGTTAACGATATGGTTTGCCATGAAGTTCAATTCGATTCAACTCTTAATTTTCAGTATCCTGATGTCAGCAAGAATATTTCCGGGTTGGATGGGGGGGGGGGGAAACATGAAGTGCATTCCTTCTACATGTATGCTGAATTGAATTTCTCGTAGCTTAGCTTAAGGCTATACTTCGTAAAGTATATTCCAAAGTATATTGTGATGCAAAAAGCTAGGATGCAAGAATATTATGGATCCGAATGTGCTCGGAGTTCCATAAGTGGATTGGATTGATAGGTTCTACCACCTTCGTTTCAAGATTTTCTTCACCAAATTGGTTTTTTTTTGAGACAATGTAAATTTTTCAAAAAGATTTAACAACATTTTCTCTGTTATTAGTGTATGTGAACTAACATTTCTGTACATCATATAAAATTCGTTTTGAGCTTGGTTTTGTGTATAAAAAATGTATATCCATTTAACAATAACATGTACATGTAGAATATAAGGTCATGGGTTCTCATTTGCTTGCAATTGGCATCAAAGTGAGCGCTCGCTTCCATTTATTCGTTTGCTTTATTTTTTGCAAGGCAACTACATGTATATCTCGAATGAGCTATACGTGCTATTTGGATTCAGCAATGGCATGTGACATTAGAAAGATATTTGGCCATTTAAATGCAATCTCTTGTTTCTGCCTACCTGTATACGGGCAATATGGAAAGAAGTTTATCCATAGTTGATATACGTTGGCAAATAATACTGAATTATTCAGGAACGTACATGAAAAACGTTTTTGTTTCATTGTGGTGGCGTGTGGAATGGTAAACATTGGGGCTGTATTTTTGCATTTTTGGTTTGGGGCTGTATATATACGCCTGGTAAATGTTGATGTACCGCCATGTTATGGACCCAATTACATGCTCTGAAAAAATACACGAACCCATTTTGTTTTTTATCTGTTTTGCCCGTGAGAGCCTTCTATATCACCCTCTGAAAATATTTGCGCACCCCTGTGCTTTCGATTATATATTTCCTTGGCAAATTCAAAATAGATGGGGGGCTTTTAAGCATAACAAAGCATGTGCGATCCTCTTAAAACAAAACAAATCTGGATGCGGTTGATGACCCACGGACTTGGCTAAAGAAATATTGCTTAAATGTGTATTATCGCTATTAAGTCCTCTGTAATTTTAGTTGTTTTTTTGCCCCATGGGTGGGGGTGGAGGAAGCAACCCATTGTGCCGGCTCCATGTGCGTTGACTGATTAATGACAAATTAGATACACATTTTTAGTTTTTTTAAAAGCTTCCAGATGCTTTATTATGCATGTGCATACTTTAAGTGGGGCATTTTTTTTATCCAATAACATGGCTGTTTCTTTAGAAATGTTAATAATGGGCTCGGTTGGTCTCTATTTCGGGAGATGTGGGTTGCAAACCGGGAACGGTCATCCTGATTTTACATTTTGTGATTTTCCAAAAAATATTTCTAGAATACCATGGGGCACAAGACATTTTCTGCTGCTCCTTTTAATTATGTTTTAAAAATATTACTTATACAAGTATTTTTGGGTAAACATGTAATCATAACCATTATCGTCAATTATGGCCATTTATTTAAAGTCTAAAATATGAATTAATTTTCACTTCTGATATGAAGTTTTCTGATGCCTTAATTAATGCACATTGCTGCATTTAAAAAAAAAATCAGGAATATACTGACACTAGATGGTGGAATAATCCTTAAGATATAAGAATTTTTTATAAAGCTATGGCATTAAACGTGACTTAAAAATCGATGTATGTTATAACTAATTTTATTTTTTTCCAAAAGAAAAGCTATATGTGGCCGTTGCATACTTGTCTTTTTCTTAAAAAAAAGGCATAAAAAGCTCAATTTAAATAAAATAGAATGCAAAAAACATGTATTGTCAGGAAACTTGCATATTATAGTACAGAGCATAGATAAGTCTTATAAACAATAACATGTGGTTACATGTGGTATTGATGTTTTTTCTCTCTTTATTTTCAGGTAAGACGAATGCACACGTATTAGAATTCCTACATTATTTTTGTATCTATGATTGCGTGGAAAATTGAACATTTGGTCACGAAGGTAAGTCTCGCAAATAACAACTATTCTATAATGCGTTGTGTCACGTTATTTTCATTACCGGTTCATAATAACGCTTTCCTGTCGTGCTTCGAATTAACCATTTGGAATCTGGCTTTTATCTGGACTCAATTATTTTGCTGCGAATCTTACTTTTCCATTAGCATTATAAATAATTGCGTTGTTATCCGCCGTGGATCGCTGATAACGTGGCCCAGCCTGACTATTTATCTTTGTGAAATAGTTTTTAATAGCCGAATGACAACAGGAGCCTATTAAACTATTAGCAAATTATACAAATGGCGTGTGCACGAGGGATATTATTAGCTCCAATGGCTACTGCCAAATTTGCATATACTGTGTATCGTACTTTCATTCGTACATCAACCTCGCTTTTCATTTCGTGCGAGGTAGCTTTCCAACTGGATTTGTTGCCAGTTGGCAGTTAAAGAAATGAAAGAAATGTAAATTTGGAACATCAAAGAATTTATGCATGTTAATTTATCAGGCTTCCAGTTCAATTAAATGTTGTCTCTTAAGCAGTTAATTTCCCCTTACAGTGATATTGAGTAGATGATAACATTCATATCTGCTGAGGTAAACATTTTATGACAGCACGAGTTTTCCTTTAATGTATAATGTCTTATAAGCTAAGATCGTTAATTATCATCCATATGTGATAGCCGGATGTAGCCCCGTTTGAAAATATTTTGGAGATATATTTTGTTAATAGGCAAAAAATCCTTCACTTCTCGCTTTTTTAAATTTCTGCGTCGGCGTTCACTTAATTATTACTGCACATATTTATCAGGATATTAAAAAATGTTGATTAAATCCATGATTTGTAATTAATTATTCCTGTTAAATTTCGCTTATACGACATTCCAATTAAGTTGTCTTTTTAGACAAAAATGTCCTAGCAATGCAGGTGATGCTGGGTTATCACCCTGATGATGATTCCTGGTGAACTTACATGGTTTTATATAGTAACTGATCTTAAAAAAGTTAAGAAGAAAAAAACAACAACAATGTTATACATTTTGACATTATGTGCCGAATTTTACTTCTCTTTCACCACAATTGTGGCTTATTATAAGAAGTAAATTATAAGAAGTAATTATAAGAAGTAAAATTCGGCACATAACAGGTTGCCCAAACTGATTTGGATGCAAAAAAAATCTGTATCGGTGTTGAACTTTGTTTGCACAATACGTAAAGCATTGTCAATACGAAATATTTCTATGCGAATGTCATCCTCGAAATAAAAAAAGCAGTTTTGTTTATGCCCCTCATTTGCATTTAAAGCGTATGACTAAATGTCGTGTCAATTCATCGTGGAATTCACCGCAATTTCGCATTGCTTAAATCTGGAGCTTGTGGGTCTTCATTGACTTATTTTCTCCAGCTACAAGCCCTTTTTATAGGTTGCATATATTTACTGCAACCGTAAAAATTGTAATGGCCTGTGGTTGCCATGTACGCGTATCCATCTTTGGGGGTTTGAGCTGCATTCGAGGGCGATTTAATTGCTCCCGGGACGACGTTGAAACGAACCCAGTTATGTGAAGAATACATGTACTTAAACAAACGGACTCGTTTTTCATGGAATGATATGCAGTAGCTCGCTGAAATTAATCCCGCCATGCACTGGAATGTTTATGACTTGTCAGCTTTGGCTGGCAACGTGCAGTAATATGTAACCACAGAACAACAGGTGTATGTGGGTAAAAGGGTGATGCAGTGGATTTGCAATGTTGTTATCTTATAGGGCATGATTTATTATGGACAAGTGTTGAAGAAATCAACTTTTAGCATTGGGGAAGCTAAAACATGTCTGTGAGACTCCTCCTTATAAAGTGAGGGACATCAACATGGCGCTGATGTTCAGCAAAGAATGTTACATCTGGCTCTTACTAATACGGCATTAGAATTTACAAAAACAATTTTCTGAAGGTTAGATTTTACATATAGATGTAGGTTAGATTAGAAATTGGCCATAAATGAACTATGTCCATTCTTTAAAATCGTTATGTATTTACTGATTTGGTCATGCGTATGTCAAAATGTCCATGTCTGAAATATAGGCTACATATACATGATGCTGTAACTTATATTAACGTTAAGCATTTATTTATATTGGCATCCTCTGTTACATTTATTTAAGGTATGTGAGTGGAAGAAAATAGGATATAATAATATAATAAAAATAAATGTACATGTTAGATTACATTTAACACTTGTTAAAATTTAAACAATTTAAAAACGCGACCCCTTGGCAATGCTAAGCAATAATAATAATAATGCACTAAAATTAAGTTCAGTTACTCTCATAATGCTGGCTTGTTGTTTTAAATCTGAATTCACATTGTGAATAAAATAATTTTGTTATGTAATATTTTACATTTACTGTGTATAGCTTAAACAACGTCAGTTATGGCATCTATAACCCCACATATAGGCCTACATGTAGTTCTTCAGAGAAGTTTCAGAATTTGCTTCATATATTTAGATTAGCAGATGTCTTTTGAAAAGTACTTTGTGTTAACAGCGCGACCTTTATTCGACCTCTGGCATTGTGTATGGTGTTTGGGGAAGACCATTGAAAACGTTTCTTATTGATAATACTCATGCCATGAGTAGGAATTCTATTAACGTGAAGTGTTGCATAAAAAATAGCCTTGCCACCGTGCGAGTTTTGGTCTGTTCTGCTAGTATGTCCTTATTTATTCTATCCTTACAGAGAATTTGTGTTAAGATCTCCCCCAACGTGTACTATAGTCTTATGTACCTCATAATAGTGCCTTGTCTCAAGGGCAGTAGCGAATAAAATAAAATTCCCGACTAGAAAAATATTGAAGAAATGCTTCTGGGGGAGAAGCGTATTTATGAAAAAATATATGGTGTAGGGTGAAGTTGAACTTCTGATGACCTCGATGTACGTTTTAATAAAACATTAATTCCGCATTTTATAGGAAAATGCTCCTGTATCTGTTGAGGAATGTAATAAGTCACACATTTGACATTTAATGGGATTTGCCTGGTATAGCGGGGCCGCGATCGTCCATAGAGGTAAAGTAAGAGTGATAAACTTTCGTATGCTGATGGCAGTTTTTTGGACGTCCTCTTGAATCTATATCGATAATTTATATTTGTTGGATAGCCGACAAAAGAACCGTATGCAATTTGTTCCTTCCTTATGGATATTGGCCGCAGAATCTTGAAGTAAAATTATTTTGTGAGATTAACTTATCTTGAAACTTGCTGAATTAGTATTTATAGTGGCATCCTATCTTTGTCATTGTCTTCCGGGTATACTCTAGTGCCACTGTCTAAGACATATCATGCAAGATTGAAGTTGATTTCTTGTGGTTTCGGATCAAAGTTTCACAAAATTAGAGAGAGAAGGACATGTTTAATTAAAATTGTCTACATTAGTACATTAAGTTCAACTTAGTACCCAACGTCCAGCAAAAATATGCCAATTGGTAGGATATGAAATCCATGTACCTAATTCAGTAGATGTTTACGCACTTATTTAAGTGATCACCTAACTCATCACTAAATTAAATTTCACGTGGCTAAAGATGTCATTTATGTTCATGTAGGCCTATACAGTTCTTCACCATATGATTTCAAATATTCCGATTCCCAGCATGTACTGTATTATCACTTCGATACAATAGACGATTCGACTCGATAATCACAGCCACTGTTGGTATTTTTGCATTATTTTATTTCACGATATTGTAAAAATGTCTTTATAAAGTATACTCTATAACTGCCATTGCCTATGGTGTTATGCTTATTAATTTTCTTCATCAGTAATTCTTAAACGCCAAATTAAGAACTTCGAGATGGATACTTACATTCAGTGACCCTGCAAGTGGGCATATCTCATAGGTATTCGATAGTAAATGAATCTGTCGTATTTACGATAGCTTTTAAGCTTTATGGTCCGTGCAAGTACTTGCATGACCTCACTAGCGGTACAGCTTATGAGACGACCCATAATGTATTGCTTATCAAAATCTTTTTTATTTTCATCTGGATTAATGAATTGTAAACAAAATTGATCTGGGCAGATGTCCAATATGCCCTCGTAGCAGCCCCTTTTCTCTAAAATCGGTAATTGATTGTACGAAATCCTGCCTTATCTCAGATTTTTTTCTCCCCAAACATTATATCCTCCCATCCATTCTGCTCTTCTTTTGAGCTTACACTATTATAGCGTTGTCTGATGGTGGATATCTTTTGTCAGCAATGGGTTCTTTCACTGAAATTTCCTTTAACCTTTGTTGCTGTTCAGGAAAAAATGAAGTATTATTATTACTGTATATGGATTGATAGAAGTTATTTCGGGGATCAGGATTTTCTATAATCCCCTTTTGTGATGGCCTGTGTGACGTGCGTCGAGGAGAGCATTGTGAATAGCTCATTCAGAAGGTGTGTCATCCATGTCTATCGCAAAGCTTATTGCTTTTTAATACAAGGCATACAAAGTTTAGAATAAAGTGTAAAAGTAGACCGCCTATGGAACCTACAAATTGTCAACATTCTCATTTTAATTATTGTGTATCCTTGATCCTTGATCTTAACCTCTTCAGTACCTCCTTCAGCCTGGTGCAATTTCTACAGACGTGATGAGAATTCACGCCAGCAAAATTAACCAGCCAATTAATACGCGTTTATGTGCGGAGGTGGTTTTTGGGACAATAAAGTTTTCGAGGATAAAAACGCATTTCTCCTCAACTTAAGCTCATTGAATTGAGGAAATTAACAATGCGTTATGTCGGGGAAGGGGGGTGGGGGAACAATTTCGCCGTTATGGCATACGTATGATGCTTTATTGTTTTACGACTTGTTTTATGGCGTAGTTTACAGCGCGGTTCATTCGAGGTCGTGCATTTTTAACGCTTTGTCCGCCGTCTGGAGACGGTTTTGATCCGTGTGAATTTCTGATGCGCTGCCATAAGATTGCCAATGGCAACCCTGTAATCATTGCTGTGAGGTTTGATTAAATACGATGCCCACCACTACCACTCGAAAAAATGATGACACCCAGGACGTGCCATATGTACGCGTGTTGGACACGTACATGTATTCTCCCGCCCATTACCAGGGGCGCCTTCCCATCTGGACACCTTTCAGCCGATCCTTTGTGCAGATTGTCCAAGGCCTGCACATTGTGCACTACCCAGAACTGCTTCCTGGTGCATTCGAGGGAACCCAATTACACGGAAAACCAACGGGTCTGGACCGTTTTGTGTTCTTGTCATTCTTGGGTTGACCACGAGGTTGCCTCATATTCCGTCATATCCCGAGGGGGCATATGGTAGGAACCGCCTATTTTTGTCATCTGCACACCCCACCCCCTCTTGTACCGTCTGGTAAATGCGCTGTTTTATGCAAATGACAAGTTTTTCTTGTTTGTTCGTCCCTTAATATCCGTGATTCTGCCGACGCCATCAGTCATTTGGCTTTTATTAGAAAATCGTAAAACGCTATTTACATGCCTGTTACGAACGTTGGGATCTGGGCGACGCTTGTAATGTAATGCTTGTCGCTTTTCAGCGTAATGTAACTAAAACCAAGGGAAATAATCTAATATTGCTTTTGTCAGATGGATCCCCCTCGATCCAATGAGATGCCAGACAAGGATGGTTTTTTGCAGCATTTCATGCCTAGTTGGTTAATTTACGAACAGAGCCTGGCAGGGCATCGCTAATACGTCCATACGGGGTTCCTCAATGTATGCGGTTTCGCATATGCATGTACCTAGTTGAATAATTAGGGACATGTAATTTACATATATTTTTATGTAAACGTGTTCGAACATGATCATGCCTGTATGTTTCACTCAAATTTTCTCTTTTTTCCTTATTATTCAGCCTCACATTAAACGTACCTGCATGTACATGTACATTACATAAATAACATTTACAAATGTATGCAGAATGTATCAAAGCAACGTCATTCCTCAAGTAAATTTTAGAAAGTTATGCAATCCAGAAAATGTCAGATGAGCACAAGTCAGTACATGTACTGCTACCACCATTTTAAAATGCTTCTACATGTATATCTATGTTAACTGTTCATAATATACATGTAGCTTAGCCATGCGTGTAGCAATGATTTTTTTAAATGTATTTTCTGAGGACAAGTCCTATTACATTCCCTTTATGGGACAGTTTCCATGTTGTAATGTTATCACTTATGCTGCTAACAAGTCCAAATGCCATGAAGAAAAAATTCCCAATTGCTAACTCACATTAATTAAGGTAAAGACATGATCGGAAAGGGGTCTCTTAAGAGAGAAGCAAAAAAGAAGAAGAAAAAAACATGAAGTGAAGGAGCAATCGGATTAATGAAGGTATAAAGAGTAATTCGTGTCTAATTCGCAAAATGTCTTGGTTGATCTTTTCGATGGATCTGGCCAAGACGTTTCCTTACGTGCACGCTAATCACAGGAAGCTTTTTTCACCATCCCCAAATTTGCAACTTAAACTAAGCATAACTAATGTCTTTATGCTGCTGCTTCCAATTAGTATTAACTTCCTTTCTCCGTTGATGAGCAACCGCTCTTTTGTGTTATCCCGTCTGGGGTCCCTTCGTCTTCGCTTATCATTTATTGATGTCTGAGAGAAGCCATTTAAACTAGCGGTTTCCGCCGTTTACCAGAGATATTGAATCAGGTAAAACCAGTCCATGACATGCGAAATCGACGAAGAGCAATCCTTTGATGTTAAAAAGTGTTAAAACTAGGTGCGTGCATTGAATAAGTTAGCATTGTAGTTGAACAACTTGTACCAAACTAAATAAGTAAAAAAAATCTTGAGTTTGCTACAGTGATTGAAGGCTTGATGTTTTGCCATGGCGCCGCGCTCTGAATATTTCTTCATGACTTTGTTACCAGCTATTAATGTCAGGACAACGATATGAATTAGCTGTTTTTATACACTGTACTTTGATAATTAAAAATATGAGTAAACGTTTTATTTCAATTGATATATTGATAAACAATATATATAAACAATGAGACAGTTTCCAAAATCTCAGGTACATAAAGGCGGTCGCTTTTATACAAATTTGTCTTTTACGTACTGTGCAGCATGCATATATAGCATCAGTTTCATGTCCTTCTGTAGTTTTGGGTCAGCAGTTTGGATGTTAGCTTGGTGGGTAATCAAGTGCCATCTGTCGGCGAATTTTGTAACTTTCGTTTCCTAGGGCACTGCACGCCGCTTTTCAGCCATTTGATTGATCGAGCCACATTAGCATACCTTTAAAAGCGCAATTAAAAAATGTAATTTTAGGCTCTGCAACTTGTATGGTCCAGTTGTGCGGTGCATATTTCGTCGAAGCATGCCAGTAGGTCCAGGACGGGCAATCGCTCCAAAAGATAGGTTTTGTGATTCATTACTCGCATTTTTATCTCGCCGCTCGTGTAATTATTAAATTGCAAAGGATTAAACATTTGATTAGCGAAAATGCCGGAGTCTCTTGGGTCTCAGAGGGCAAGAGCATTAAAACTATTGGGGTCTGCTGCAGTGCCGAATAGCAGCTACGATGTAAATCATTCTCAATACCTCTATTATGTTAATGAAAACGAGAACTGAGTTATGGATTCGTGCTCAGTATCGTTCATTTTGAAATTACCTTTATTGAAATAAATTTGAAGCATAATTTAGATTTCTAAACGAGATTCGGCGAATTGAATCCTGGTTCAGATTGGGCACCGATCGATTTTTGCTTTCGTGCTTGTTACATGTATGGCAAGTAAACCATTATTCAATGACGGATGAATGGATTTCATTAAGTTTTTCAAATTATAACAATCATCTGTTTCCCTAATGCTTTCAGAATCGTGTACGTTTTTTCTATAAATTTCTCAAAAAATCTAAAAATGTTGCATTTGACATTCTATAGACGGGTTAGGAGTGCCTCCGTTTGAACATACATGTATTAAGAGGACGCAAGACATACAGGCATAGCACACGCAAATATGTATTTTCTGTCTCCATAGCATTCGATCCTTGGAGCGTTTTTTCAATGACATTATGTTTCAGACCGGTGAGCCCTCGAGTTTTCATATTTTTTATACTTTCCCAGAAATGAATATTATTTTAAATTATGCCAAGCTTTCTAGGGAATATTTCCAATTCCTCATGCATATTCATGTTCATCAATAAGGAAATATCTATAAATGATGAGAGGCCTGGAGCTGCACGGTGCTCATCCTTATAATTAACTTTTCCCAACCTAAAAATGCCTTCCTGTCTCCGTATTTCATTAGGAGAATACTGCGCGCTAAGCATCCCGTAGGCGTAGTAGCAATAACATGTGTAGGGACGCTTAATGTTAATTAATTATATGAAAATGTCATTTGCATGGACGTATCAGAACGAGATAGATTGCCTATACATGTGTTCAATTTTTTTAGTTTATTTTTCTTTCGATTCGATCCGAGCCACTTGGCTTTCATTTTTGTTTACATTTTGACAACCCCAATGCAGCACTACTGCCCTATGCTTAGGTCTGCTAACCTGGAGGTCCTTTTCGTGTAGTTTTTTAAAATTATTTTGGTGTTCTTGGCTGGCGGCATGCACCAATTTTGATTGGGGTAACAATAGCAGGCAATGGCAGATCTATATAGGGACGGTTGGTGACACAACCCCCTTCCTTCGGTAAGTAGTTAACATGTAACAAATACACTATAGTATCGTCACATGCTTCGTTCCCAAAAGAACCATCCCTTTCCTTTTACGTAAACATCACCTACCCCCATTGAGAAATCCAAATCCGTTACTGTAGGCAGGTGACATTCTTTTATTTATTTGCGGATTGCATGAATGCATGCATGAGCTCGGACTTTCTTTCGGAATGACATTTTTTTGGGGTGAAAACGTGACATTTTACTGAAAAACGTAACGATTTTTATGACGTCATCCTGTGTGCTTAGTGAATCGACAGTGTATTCAGAAAGAACTCATAGAATTTGATCTTTCTTATACTTCGGATTCTTCAACATGGAAAAGCAAATTTAAAAATACCAAAATTAATGTACTTTAATTGGTATCAACTGCTTTGAAGGGATGGTCGAGTTTCATATTGCACGCTGGTAAAAACGGTGACATCTGGTCGAGATGTATGGTAGGCCTCCACGTGCTAGATAAACATGCTAGCAAAAATTTACTCCTAATGATATTTTTCTAAAGGTTTGAAAATGTATTTGATGCAATTGTTAACATTTTTTAAAAAAAATTGTTGTTGTAAAAACTGGAGTTTTTCGAAATGTTATTACATGTATTATTGTTATTATTGCTTATTACAACTTAGTACTTTTATCGTTTATGTATTTCCATCTTTATTTATAGAAAGGAAGAGATTGCAGTAGGCCTATGGATCAAATATTATGTATTACCATACGGTGGGGTGTGGGTGGGTAGGTGGGGTCATGGGGTGGGGTATAAGTCTAAAAAAATAAGTCAACAGTCCGCAAAAATCAGAAAGTTCATTACATGTCGCCAAGAGCATATTAATACATTGTATTATTGTTGCATGCACTTGAAAGCTATTTTTTTAGAAGAGTAAGAGGCGTGGTCTGTCACACTGCCACTCTGATAACATAATGGTTTTTCTAAAATCGGTTACTGTTAATTGTATGCAACTCAGTGCTCTAGGAATCATTGGCGAATCCAGAAAAAAATGGCAAGACTATCAAACTACTTGTATTGCTTCGTTACATCCATCTTAAACCTTTTATTTTTAAACTGCTTGTTAAAATTGCATTCACCAAAGCCACAGAATAATTTTTGTAGTCAATAGGAAATTATATCATGGCTATATTGTCTGAAAATCAGCAGGAGGCGCGGACCCCCGAATCCACCACTTTTAAGGGGTGAAATCCATGTACTTGCCTATTCTGTGTTTATCGATTACATTAAACCCCGCACAGAAATTCGTTTTCCAGATTGCTGGGGGATGCGACGCAATGAGGTGGGATACGCATGGGGAAGCACCCTGTACGATGGCTTATCTTCCTTTTTGAGACTTATAGGGAATGCGAGCACAGGGTTATTATTTAAAAAATAACAGTTTTCCGCTCGGTTGCACCCCTTTGTTCATGTAGTAAAGCTCTTTAGTGATCTCCGTTCTCTTACTTTTCATGCTCAATTTTCCAGAAATTTCATTTCATCTCTTATTTGATTTCTCTGGTGGATTTCGGCTGACTTTATTAGCAATACCACATTGGCATTTTACTCCGAGCAAATTAACCCGCTTAATTCTCCCCATAACCTAGCCGAGCGCTAACTTTAATTTCCAAGGGCTTGTCTTCTGGTATTTTTAGACTGTCCTCAGCGTCCCTTGCCCCTAGCCGCTTCCAAGGCACTTGCCTTGCATCAACTTTGTGGAGCAGTTTGGTGCTGATGCGCTCTAAGCCTAATTATTGGAAATTTTCGCCCGACTTATGTACAAAATTGAACGAGGGAATTTGGGCAAGATTGGATGCTAACTTTTGTCCGCGTCGAAGAAACGGTAAAAAACCTCCGTTTTTGGAAACTTCCTTAGCTTGGGCGATTAATGATGGCGCCTTCAAATTTTGTGCTCGTGGTTGTTGAGACAAGACAAGTAGTCTGTGATCAAACAATAATTTTAGTTCAACCATGATGTACAAAATTTCTGCTTGATATCAAAGTTTTAAAAAAAATACTGGCCATTGAAATTAACTCTTTAAATTCCTAGAACAGACGCACGTTCACAATGCACGTTAAAAGAACGCTCGTATGACACTGGCGTATTTGGAACTTTTGATAACTATTTGAAATAAATTGAATTGATGAAATTGTTGCTTTATTGTACATGTATTATTATTTTTCAATAAAATTGCATAGGGTTAGTAAAGATATAATGCCTGATAAATACGTGCCACACAAATTAGGCACGTCAGACAGTATTGCAAATAAAAAGTATTTGTGCCATTGAAGCAAAGCTGGAATGAATTGTGCTAAAGTTAATACTATTGATGAGAAAGTGTATAGTTTCTTTCATTCTGTCCTTTTATCTCTTTGTCTACAAAGTACTAAATACAAATGAACTAAAATGATAAAATATATCTTACCAACCTTTAAATTAAATCAAAACCGTTCCAATTCTTATACCATTCTGGTTCGTTTTCTCGTGTGTTATGTGTTGAAGTTGTGTTAAATCTACCTTAGCGTTCCAAATGTCCAATGATCCGTTTGCAATTGAATGACATTTTGTTTTCTTCAAGCAGTCGTGACATCATCGGTTGCATCGTTTGCTACTTATCTTTATTTTGGTACTTTTTTTTTCTTTGATATTTATAGTGTCAAATAAATTTGCGCTGCTCTTTGCTGCTCTTGAGCGTGATTAATTAGCGTTCCTTATAGCTGATTAATTGAATGCTCGTGTAAGCAAAATGGCATTTCACGATGTTAATTGAAATAATTTATTTTAAGTGCAAGCTTAATTAATACACATGTTTGGTGAAGCGTTTTCTTTCATTTTTTTCTTCTTTTGATATTAATTTGGTCATATACATCTAGTTTTTGCCATCCGAAAAATGCTTAGATGGTTTCTCGTTTAATTGAAAGCATCGCGACAACCATTTATTCCAATCACTGTGTGATGTTATACCACATTGTATTTAATTCATTCGGGCAGTGAATAAAAAGCAATATGGTATGTACAGTGTAAAAGCTACATGTACATGTATATACACTGTGCATATGAATATTACACTGCATATGCTAAGAGGTATCATACCGATTTCATTAACGTTATTTATTCAACATAGGCCTATTTTCTATTATTTGAAACGATTACATTCTTGGCGATATATTTGAGTAGTAAAAGAAAAGCCATCTCTGGGTCACTTTTTCGTATATGTTTTCAGTTTTTCTATTTTTTTGACCGAATTGTCGAAAGATTAAATTTTACCTTAACGCATTGTTTCATTTGAAAATAAAATAGAACAATAAAACGATCATATCTTTGGCAACAACATTAAAGGAATCAGCTTTTTGTTGGATAAAAATTTTCTGAGCCTGTATTTCGCTGATAACCACTTGAGTTTTCAGTCGTCTCTTTTGATTCTCCATTATTTTTCATTTAAAAATGGGTCAAATGTTTATTGGAAAAATGCCGAACATCAAAAACTTCGAAATTTCAATTCGAATTCTGAAGTGATCCAAAGATAACTTTTGGTGTACTCTTAATATTAGACTCCTTAGATTCTTCGGTGTTCATACAAATTGGAAAAAAATTATTGTTGAATCGTAATACATGTATACAATGTGTATGTAGTACAAGTACTCGAACAAGCACCATAATAACTGTCATCGAAATGAATGCATAGGCTAAATCACATCGCGAAGTATTTTCAAATCAAAACCAAAAATAGATGCTTTGACATCTTGTCAGCCTCCCATGGTAACTGACAATAAGGTCAGAAAAGGAGACAAAACCGTAGATATTGATGCGAAATCTATAGCTTGTTCTTTTCACCAGGCTTCCTGGTATTAAACGTATTCTTCGAAATACGTCGCATTTTACTGACAAAAAATCGTTTTCAAATGGCAGGCTCAGCTCGCACCCGCTCTCACTTTATCGCAATAATTGTAGCTGGGGCTTGAAAAATAGATAAAATACAAGAAGCTTTTCGCTTAAAATCCGTTTCTTTTGTTGGTTTGTTGGAGCTCACAGGGATCGACGTTGTTTTCTGAGCTTTGTTTAATGGGATTTGTATTAAGCTGGGAAGATTGGGGAACCGAGTCCGTCTATTGTGTCGCAATACGGTTTGGTCAATCCTCGAATACAAGGCCGAGTCCTATGGCATTAACATTGCTCCGGTAGCTAAGTATTAGCCCTCGTCTAGGCCAGGGCACTTTTATGGTTTTCCTAGTGCCATAGACGAGGCTTAAGTCCTCGTGATTATTTCATATGCAAAAGCTGCAATCATTGAATATAACGAGGTTGCAGAATAGCACTCGGAGCGTTTCTAGATGCCCCTTTCTTCCTCTTTCAGGGCCCAGCGCTCTATAAAGTATTGCTTGTAACATGCTCACTCATACGGGATTTAGATTCTAAGGATTAGCGAGCCCCGTTTTCCAACTTTCTGTCCCCATGTAATGTACCGTCGGGGTTTTGAGATGGGGGAATAAAAAGCGGGGCCTGCGACATAAAGGGAAGTAGATTGCCTTTGGAAGGGAGCTTACGTAATCTGCACTACGTACAAGAGTAGGATTTCATGTCAATGAAATTCTCGAGTAATGTTGCAGACTTGGCCAAGTGAGGCAGAAATAGTGGGTTGATGGCCACTTAAAAGCACCGCGTTTTTAATGGGGAAAATTTAAGCCTCAAAGTCGGCCAGAGACTTTGCGTCTTGGAAGTGCGGAAGAGCGGGAGTACAAATGAATTTTCACAAATAAAAAAGAGACGATTATTAGTACATGTAAGCCGAGAGCGGTCTCAACGCAGTGCAGGAAAGCAAAGTTTCTACTGTAATTAGCGCAAAAAAAAGTTAAAACAAAAACAACATTATGATGACTATAACATGAACTATGAAACAGAACGAAACATGCTGGTGGCATTTTGACTTCCTGTACTAACTTATTTTTATGTATACGTTAACTTGATCTGACTGGTAAACCAAAATGTCGTCTTGTAAGACTTCATTCCATGCATGCATGCAGCTTGATTTGATTGCAATTGATGCTGCTTTCACAAACGTTACTCTGTATCATCCGATCGTCCGAAGAGTTAAAATTCAAGAGAGTCTCTGAAACTGTGTCTGCATACCGTTAATAAACGATTAGCAAGCCAATAAGTAAAATCTTGGCAGTAAACATAATATTTGTGAGGCGATTATGCATGTAATGTTTGTTCAAAAAGGAATGAGTCATTGGGTCAAGTTGAATTTTTTTTATAAATGCAATTGGACTGATTTTTGATTAGTCAAACAAGTGATAGCAGTATTGTTTATGTAGGCCTAAAAAGGTTTTTGTCTTATTAGGGGATTTTTCATCTCGCAAGCGTTTCTAATCGTATAAATCTTGCATTGTTGCTCGTCTTTCGTCGTAAAAACTGAAATATATGGCGAGTTTAATCAGTTGAGTGATTGCGAGGGCAAGATAACTGCGTGCAGTGAATTGGCATGGTTGTAAAGAGTCTCTTGTTTGTGAATATTTGAATAAAAATGAGGCACGCTTTGTGTGCGCAATTGAAAAAAGCGGGGTAGGTCACGTGGCTCTGCTACATCGATTCTGCATTGCTGAAAGCGGTGCCTGGTTGGCTTATCTGTTCAAATATTTGAAAAAGGCTGCGTCATGTACATTAATTTGCTTATAAAAATGAGACAAAGTACGAGACCCATTGGAGTAAAGACTGGTCATGAAAATGGGCCCTTACGAAACATGATGAAAATTCAAAGGGAGATATTAAAAATTAATACTGGACATGCATGGGAGCTGCGCAGGAAATTAATAATCCACATAGCATATTTAATAAATTTATGTCATTTTGTATTTTTGGATTTAATATTTCAGTTTCTAGGCATGTATTACCCCGATTCGATGAGTAATTCCAACATCATGCACTTTTTTATCATACATTCTGAAGATATTGATTTAGTTGATTGCTTCAGGCAAGTTTGCGTAGGTATAGAAAATGTCGTCCTAATATTTTTTGATGAAAAAAATGCTGACTATTTTAAATGTTCAAAATGTAGATTCACAATACACGTATACGGTACAGTAAATTTGCCATGTAGTGGATTTGGAACAATAATATGTTTTTTGTTTGACTCTATTTTCATTCCAAGTGTTTTATACAGCGTCGTATGCGTGTTTACATTATAACGAAATGCTTCTGAAGTTCATTTAGATAAGTGATAATAATACAACAAAAAATATTCTTGTCTTGTAATAGTTTAATGAATAATAATGCCCCTAGAATGCTCGCAATCTAACACAGCACCACTGCTGTGCTAGTTTGCCCAAAAACGCTTTCTAGACCCGTGCTATAGATATCAGATTCAGCATTTACCTTTTCTGTTTTCCTTCTTTTCTTGGAGGATAACTTTGCCATGCTATTTATATCGCGAACTTCTTTTCAAAATTTGTCCATCTTTATATTTTACATTATGTATTTAGTTTGCATTTCCATATTTTACATTGTTTAAACAATGTGTATTACTAATTGCATTTCAAATTGCTGGGAGCAGCTATTTGTGCCTCACTTTGTACGGACCTTTGCCCTACTGCGTTTCCTTATTCGACGTGTTTTTGCCCATTATTTCTCAACTTTCTTCATACCCTACTTTGCAATCTTAGTCGTCATCTCTCTTTTTCTCTCTTTCAAGTATAACATATTAGGATGATTGTCAAAGCCATTCTATTCCCCCGTGCGCAATAAGCCAGTTTGCATTTTGAATGCAAATTGAGTTCGCATATCATTTTCCTATATGAATGAAAAACGTGTTGCGGAAGGCTTAAAAACGACTTAAAATAAAAGATGCTCTCGTATATATATTAGCCTGTTTATGGCTTCGGGCCTACGAGGGGTTATTTTCAAACTGCTTTGACTCCAGTTAACTCGGTGCGGCGTTTATTTTTTAAATAAAACGACAATTTATTTGGCGGCGAAGCGTAAAGGAAATGCTGTTTTTTTTGCTTTGTACAACAGCAATTTGGTTTAACAAGAACAAATTCGTTTTAATAAGAATATTAAAATCTCTATTTGGGCAAAGCCTTTGTAGGTTTTCTACAGGTGGTATAAATTCTACAAAGCAACATAAAAGGCAGCTAGCATTTTCCTTTGTCAAAATATGTCTTTTTATATTAAGTTGTTATTAAACTGGACTGATTCTCCAACATAAGCGCAGGAAATACATGTAAAATTTTGCTAAATTGTTCAATTTAGAATGTCACATATAACAAACGATTTCATTCGAAAATTACAAGTACTTGTACAACGTATTGCAAAACATGCCTTACAATTTCGAGGTAAAGAATTTAAATACTTGTATATAATTTATTAGCATATTCAATTGATGTCTACTAAAAGCATTGCATTAGATTAGGTTTGATAAAAATGATGCTTTATGAGGTAGTAATACATTAGTGTATTAAAATGCATTAAAACGTCTCACCATAATTCATAAACGAGAACTTTAACAGTGTTATTGTAGTGATAAATAGCTTTGTTATATTCATTTTTTCTTGGATGCGCTTTAACATATTCCAAAAGGCAGCTAAATAAGTGGAAAATGTACTTTGTATGTGCGGTTGTTCGTTTTGCAATATATTATAGCATCCTTGTTATGCTTCTGTTAATTACTCCTTGATGTACGAGCGAATGCTATTTTATAATGAACGACACAATCTATATATTGACCTGAAATCGAGCCTTTCTGGCTGTAGACTTGATTGCAAACACTTTTTGCCGAACCCATAATTCAGCTGTCAAATGGTTGTAATTAATTTTGCATGTAAGATGCTCTAAATTACTCCTGATGCACTTAGCGCAGGCATAAATTACGTCTTTAAATTTCCAACTTTGAACTAAATACCTTTAGACGTTGTATATGTTCTCAAGAAGACTCCACAAAGGATAGGTGTATAGCTGGCAGGCAGTCTTTCTATATTGAGCTGTTTATCGATAACGACATTTTGGATACTTTTAAGGATTTTATGCCCAAGGAATACGAGAAGCTTTGCATTAGAAAAACAATTCAAACCTCTCATTAATTGCTTAACATAAAGTTTATGAACAAGAAGCAAAGCGTTCATTTTAGAAGTTTCAATTGGAGGATTACCAACAATAGGTCATGAGCTGGGCTTTCAATATTTTCTTCCAGTTAATTAAACCAACAATATTTTAATAAATGGTGATTGCTTATTAACGATTAGCGTTAGATTGGGAATTTCTGCCTTGCACATTACGATAGGATATGATATGGTGGACATTTTTCACTCATGAAGTATGATCAATTAGCGATTTGGCGAGTAATTACGCCCCATTTGGGCGGCGATTTCATGTTGTTATACCATTTAATTAACAACATCGGTTGCCTCGCCCAACTGATCTGTGGGAATATCGATTTAATAAGTAGGCCTAATGGGCCACAATGGGATGATTGTTCTAGTTCATCAAGCGCGTTTTGATGTATCGTTATTGTGCTCGTAATGTTATTCGATGGGCTAATAATTTAACTTTAAAAACTTCTCCAGTGAGCGCATTATTTAAGTTTAAATATTCATTCATATATTATGGCTTATGGTCTTACGCATTTACCCCAATTAATTAATACGTAGAGTAAGGATAAGGATACTGTCTGCCTTTTGATTGTCTATTGCTTAATTCAGGGTGTGTCAAAAGTCGTTTGCTTTTGTTAGCGATTTTAAGGGGGAGGAACAGTACCGATTGGTTGTAACTCTACAATGAGCTTATACGGCTTTTGAATAATTTTAGATTGATTGAACATTCATTTTTAAGTTTAAAAATGAAACTTAAAGTAGATCGAAATGTTGAGAAATGTCAAAGAAAAAGCTAAGCACAAAGATTTTGGTTACTCAGTAAAAGCGAATGCACACCAATCGTTTTATTTCCCTTCACATGCACAAAAAATATTCACTTAATGTGCATGTACATGTATATCTACAACAGGTGGCATAAATTATTGTTTCAAATACTTGTTATAACTGCTAAATTCATTTTATCCCGTGTAGAATTAGTTCTCCACTAGGGACATTGTCAAATTATAAACATTAACTCAAACCCTAGTGGACAGCCTATTCTACGGGAAAAAACTAAATGTAGTTATTATAAGTATTTGGAGTAAAAATGTAATTTTTTTTGCATGGTGGGCATGATTTTGGCTCAACTTGTTCCTTATAATTGTTTTGTTAATAAAACTGATTAAATGCTCATCGAAAGATAGCTTTTGAAAAAAATCACGAACCAGAATCGAGGCTAGTTTGTCAGAAAACACACAGTGGGCAAGTGAAATAAAAATTGCCTTTAGAGAAGGAGTCGTGTGAATCTGAAAGGGATTCATCGATAACAAGCGGAAAAGTTTGCAAGTTTGCGATGACAGAACAAGCATTGAACCGCCGAGTTATTTTTAATGAAATGCTAACGAGGTCTGAGCTTTTCAGGGATATTTTCCTCGCTGCTTTCGGCATCGTATTGGCATTCCGTTGCAGGCGAGTCGATATGGATACATTAGCCTTTCCCGATATGATCAGACAAGAAGAAAAAAATGCAGTGTGGAAAGCCCGTGGAAACCGTATGCGAAATGAATATCAATGCGTCGGCTACTTTCACATCTTATTGAATTGCTGCATTATAACAGCTAACTGAATAGATGTATGGTGATGACTGGAAGCCAATGGAAATGCATTCGTTTGATGGCGAAACGGTTTTGTAGGCTGATCACGATTAAATTTGCCTCTCTGCCTGCATAGGCTTTCCATTTGCCCCTTGAATTATATCTATAATTAATGTCGTGTATAAATTTCCTAATACACTGTACATGCCTGCAGGTTTTTACGTGGGACCTGACTGAATAGTTTATTGAAGTTTCAGCGTGGCTTTGCAGGGCGAACTCACATACAGGGTTTAGGAGCAAATTCGCAAAAAAGACCCATTTGTCTGGCTCTTTTAAGTGTATTATGGCATGCGAGGAGGTTGGCCTTGTCGCAGTGCCAACTTGAATTACAATGCGTGTACTGAAATTTATTATTTCAGTTGCTTTTCCATTCAGTAAATTAAAGGAACATGACATTGGATAGATGAACGGTTAACTGTGGATTTAAAGAAATTATAAATTTCACGGTATTTTAAAGCTTGGCAGATGTGAGGATGAGAAGGCTTGCAGTTGCGCAGCTCATCTTTATGGCGACATTAGCCAACTCAGTTAGCATTCAACGATCATTACTGTATATGAACCATCAAAAATGTCAGCCATAACATCAAATATTATTGTCGTGGAATTTCTCGGAATAAGGAATTCGCCATAGATAGTTGCAGCCATTACGATTGATTTAGTTTTACATATTGACTGTCTTCCATATTCATTTTCAAATGGTCATCTTTATGTGGAGCTAACCCTGCTTCTGTAAAGTATGAAGAGAGGAAATCCTCACAACTGTACGTAATGTTCTTATATGTTGTCAGCAGTAGTGTAGCTTGCTTTTGTCTGTTAACTTCGTTAGGTTAATTATTTACATGTATTTGAGGGGTTAGAAAGAAGATTGTTTTCGATTTTCTTTGTGCAAATCATTATTGAATTGCATTTAATAAAATTATGAAGTAGTTGGTGACAGATATTGAAATCCAAAACAAATAACAAAATAAATGAATTTGCCCACGTCGACTATGGCACAGGGAACTTGCTAGAATTATATAGAATAGCCGGAAAATGTTTGCTTACTATCATCGCTTGGAGGCTTGTTAGTTGTCCTGTAACAGTAATCTGCAGTGACATGGTATTGTCCCTTGCAATCTCAATCTCATGATGAAATCACTGAAAGTTTTATGAAACATCGAGGCAGTGACCAGAAAACAGTTGAATTGCTGAATTTAAGACAACATGAGTGGTTTTTTAAGATTGATTCAGCGGTCTAAAATGTATTTGTTTGAGCTCATGATGCATCGCAGTGTCAATATTGATTTTGTTCTTAATCGTATGTAATGAAAAAAGGTATTCCATGCGAGGTAGGCGAATTTCTTCACTCTTTCATCACGTCATCGAAGTTGTATACAATGCATGGTTTTTTTTCCTGAAGATACGAATGCACTTCCCATTTCATTCTAATTTTGATTTTTTGGGCCACATCTTGGCTAGATAAAAATAGTGATCATATGGTTTATTCCAATCATTAATGCTTTACAGTACTTGGTTATGGAACATTTGTGAATTTGTGTGATAATAATATTTTGGAAAATCTGCTGAAAATGTAATTTGTATGAAATTGGAGTTAATTTTATAATGATAGCTGTTAGTGTAGGTTTATTCATTCGTACCTTCCGCACAAAAAACATGTATTGTATAAAACTTCGATGACGTGATCAAAGAAAGAGGGAAAAATTAATGGCCTGCCTCACAGTGGATACCGTTTTTCATTGCATAAGATTAAGAACAAAATAAAGAAATCATGAGATCAAACGAGTAATTTTTTTACTATCCAAATAATTGTTATTAATACACAATACGGAGAACTTATTCTTTGCTGTCTTTCTGATGCCGCATTGGAATGCGTGCATCTGAAATCAGTAACACTGCAATAACATTACAATACTAAATGAACATGCAATGAATGTTGCATATATAATGTACATTGCTTAAATATGTCCAGGCCCTCGAATTCCCCACGAATATGAAGGAACGTTTTTGATGTGGGGCAGTATCATCGTACTCTATATGTGGTGTAGTAATGGTAACTTTTTTTCTGACCAAACTCACTAAACTATCTGATTTCTCGGTCGGTGGCATCATTTTCCACGTTGAGCAATTTCTGTGGTCCATTAAGATTATGGTAAACACGAGATGGTCTCTGGATATTGCCGCTTGGTTTTATACCGTCGCAATATGATACTTCATCTAACGGAACACTTTCCAATTTGACGATATATGCAGCTGCTGCTAGCGTATAAACACGATGGATGCAATGTGGCTGCGTGCCCACTATCCAGCGTGTTTCTGGTAGTCAACATCGTTATTGCACGATGGCAAGTGTCATGGAATGTCCCCAAGTGCGCAATTTTTATCCCTCTCAGTATGGCAGATGGCTAGAATTTCTTCTGCTTTTTCATGGGTGACTGGTGATCAGCGTGTTTGTCTCTCTGAATTTGCCTATTCATCTTCCATGCATATTTTCATACGTCTTCTTGGAATGGACCATAAAACTAATGGACTTCCTAAAGACTATCGTTGCATTTCGCCGAATGGCCGCAAATACTGACCTGCATTAATTTCATCTGCTAAGTGCTTGTTTTTGTTGATCATTTCAACTCTTGCATTCGATACTGGTATATATACCCATGGCCGTGCTCGCATCCCATTTGTTTTTCACGTATTTCATTTCTTGCCATGTCTTAAGTGGACCGACTACTATTAATGACACTCTTCTGTAGTTCTGCAGTAGTGGCCGGGTTATTATTATGGTTCATATCCTAACACTGTTGGCTTACTCAAATTAGTTAAGTAAACGCCGAGCAGTGTACAAAATAGGACACGTCATCAACGACGACTACAACTTTTCTTTGGATCACGGGGTTTGCAACTAAATCACTCGTAGAACGACTGGTACATACATCATCGTCATTATTGATGTCTCTCATTTGGGGAATTGTTATGTGTGCCCATTTGCGAAATGGTCAAGGCGGTTTGTTGCATGAATTGCAAACTTTTGAATCGATGGACAGAAGAGTAGGCATCATTCCAGAAGTTTTCCGTTGGCGCTATAAAGTTTGTTTTCAAAACGTTGTCGCGCCAAGAAAGCAATTTTTTATTTCAAATTGCTTGGCAAGCATGAATATTTTGATGTCTTAGCCGACGTCCGATGTCAGTTGTTTTTTCGATGCATGTCAGCAATGTTCCATGGCTCGAGAGACCTGTTTAATACACCTCGGCCTTGCGGCGAATAGATTACGTCAATACGCTCTTCTCATCTAACCCTTCCTTGATCCATGCACTGTTTTTTCTTCGTCTTGCTTTTATAAATAGCCCCGAGCTGCTGCATTTTCCACTCGGTTGGTTTTCTTGGCGAATCAAAATGATGTTAAAGCATGCCTCAAAAAGTATTACGAAGAGAAAACCAGCCTGGTGCAAATGTGGGCCGTTTCGTGGACGAATGTCTTATTGAAAATAAATATTTCTTGGACAACGGCATTAGGAAATTTGGCAATTGGATGTGAGCTTTAATGAGTTTGTCTTTACTAGAAAATCTAGTAATTTTCCATGTGTGGCCAGTTTGCAGCCATATTTGGCTCTATCTAAGTTGCCATGTATATGGCCATATGCAGTATGTGCTTATCCTTGGCCAAATATGGCTTATATATGGTCAGTTAAAGTATACACTGTATATAACCCCATATATGACCATACTTAACTTTTCCACCCGGGAAAATATCATCGACAACTGATGAACATAGAAAACGCAAGGTAGGTTGCGGACAGTGCTGTGTCAGCTTAGTCGAATCTACCATTTGTCATTCTGCTATATCACGCAGGTGTCAGCCGACATTATCCAGCTGATTTCATTAGTTCCATTAATAGGACGTTGGTGTATGGGTTGATGGGCTGTATCGATTTTACGCGCGTGTGATCCCATCGCCACGTACAATGCATTTTCAAACGCCTAATTTAGTCATGTCCCAGCAAGTTGTTATCACAAATGCATCTGGAGAGTTCATCCTTAGTTGCATTCGGTCATATTTCGAGCAACGCAATGTGGGGCGTGCCCGTGCGCAGGTATTATATCGGCGTGGGCATCAATCGTGGCACGTCTCAAATTGTCTTGAAGAGGTCTCAATGGATTTCGACATCCCAGCGCTCGTTGTTTGTTCTCCTCTACCTCTTTTGTTATTCTGGCGGTTTTTTTTTTCACCCAGTGCGGTGATATCATGCCGAGCATTTGTGTGATCTACCTTCATGAATTTTTCTCGACGTTTCTCGGTGGCCAAGGTTTTCATCTTCCCCCCCCCCCCCCCCCCCACCCTTCCCCAAATGATGCCATTGCCAGCATCGGCATGGACGTTTTTTTGAATGCGAGGCCAAATGCCAGCCAACGAACAGATAGATCTTCATTTGGTGCTGTCACTTCGCCATAGGTGGCATTGGTGCGACGCACTCTAGCGCCTTTATCTTTATGCTAATGCAAAAGGCAGCCATCAAAACCGGTGTTTGGCTTAAAATCTTCAGAGCCCGGGCACTGTAGGCCAAGGGAGGAGGGTCTGGAGGTAGGGGTGTGATTTCGCCCTCTTCTCTCTGCTGAAACATTTAGTACTTAGTCACTCTTCTTGCGGCGCAGGGTTGCCTGCTTGCTTTCTGCAATGTCCTTAAACTATGCCGGTCTCTGGGGTCCATTGTTGGAAGAAATGATGTTTCGGAAACTACTAGTGCATCCATTCGGCGCATTAATGCGCCAGTTAAATTTTGCAAACGCCAAGCGTTCGGCTAGTTTTGGGCGGTTGTGAAAGCCGTGTCTGTTATCTGCGTTCGTTCAACTTCTTGCAGAGAAAATGGCTTGCGCCAGGTGGCTGCTGCGGAGCGCTAGGGCTGTATTCGTCTTGAGGACTTTGGCCTAGCACAGGAAATTGGTTTCTATCATGTTTGAATAGTGCCAGTATTATGTGATATGTTATTTCTCTGCGGCTATGAATAAGGAACCGTCCACAAATGGCGTCTAAGGTTGAAGGGGAGGCACATTTGGGCATTCGATTTCTAGGTCCTATGCAAGAGTTGGGCAGGTTGGAATATTTTATAATTGAGCTCAGTTTCTTTGCAATTGCGTATTCATATAAAAATGCACTTACGACAAATAAAAAAGCATTGCATTTACGTCCCTGAAACTTTTGCAAGAATCAGTGGAAGTCGAAAGCTTGAGAGACGTCAAGGTAATGCTTATTTTATTTGTAAAAAGTGGCTTTTTATATGAATATGCAGTTGTTAAGAATCTGAACTCAATCATGCAAAATTCGAACAGATAACATAAGGCAATTTATTTGCACGTCTTCCCGTCCCATAAAGACGTCATTTATTGGTCCAGTGTTGCCACACACTTTTAAAGAAGGGAATCAAAATGTAGCGGGGAAATCATGAAAATATCATCGAAAATTTATCAGTTTTCAGAGATATCAGTAAATTTTTCTTTTTTGGTTGTTAAAAGAACCGAACTGGTGAAGTAAAAGATAACAAAAAACGTTGTTGCATTACAAAAATCTCTAAATTGATTTAATCATTGTGCAGGTCAATGGGATGTTTCGTAATACACTTGTTAAAAATGAAGTGTTAAGTTGTAAAAACAAACAGGGAAATGCGGTTCATATCTAATATAAAAAGTAACAAATTTATAATCTTTTATCGTGAGTTTAACATCTGTTAATTGCAATGGAATGATCTATGATAGACTCTATTTCTGTCAATGTTGGCGTCATTATGTGAAAGTGTGACATCATTTGGGATTGAAATTCTTACGATTATAGGCAATTAAGAGGGAGTTGTTTATGCATTTTCATTTTCGAAATAATTTATATTTAACAAGGTAACAATAACGGAAATCGTTTGAAAAACGTTCCAATATATAGGATTAGCAACCTTTCATTTCTGTGGATTTTCATTCTCGTATCACCTCTGGCAGATTTTCTAAAAGCAAGTTTTGCGAAACTGCCAAGTGCACACAGTCGGAAGCCTGTAGATATTTTGGGAAGGACCATCGGACGTAAATGGACTGTTTTTTTCTCCGGGAAATGTGAAATATATGTGCATTAAGAGTGTAACTGCCTTTTATCTACATCGGTTTTTTTTTCAACAAAACACCCACCCCATGGAGTTTTCAGCTCCATGCCTTCTCTCTGACCATAAATGCGCTCTTAAAAAACAAACGTTCTGAGGATTTATAATGTAAATACGTAATCTCTCCCTTACTTTTCAGCCGCACCTAGGGGCAAACTTACTCAACATTTTTCTCCAATTCAGCACGGACAGATCACTCGAACTTTGTTTGTTACGATCATGTCTTTTTTTGTAAAAAGAAAAAAAGAAAACAACAGATCTGGTGCGCACAAAGCCACACGACATCTAGTGCGTTTGTGTGAGACCAGAAATAGTGTAACTTCCTGTTTGGAGGTGTACAGCATACTTCAATCACCTTAAGCGTAGGTAAATAATTGCACTAAGAAGTCATTTTTTATTTTTTCGTCGATCAAGTGCCAATGAGTGAGTGAAATGCAGCTTAATCTGCTGATAATCTGCCCAAAATTGACGTAATCCCTATCAGTTTGTCAGTGTTCCCATCAATAATGCAGGCTATTCAAAGCGTGTCTTCCATTAATTTCGACATGCTAATCGAGATCAACATGGTGTAGTGTATACTGTACTGTACGTTGTCGTTTTGCGTGGGATGATTTCGCGAACATCATTAATTACCAAGAAAAGCTAATGTCTTTGCATTTCCAATGACTGATCAACTAATTGCTTCGTGCGTAATCACACATCTGCTTCTTTCTGAAACTGTTGTCACGGAGCACTGCATGCTTTCTTTATTGCTAATCGATAATACTGTTCCTGACACTTTAGCAATTCTTCACTAATGTCTCTGTTGATTATTTCTCCCATTTGTCATGAGAATATTCTCATCGTCAATAGAATATAGGATGTTTTGTTGTTGCTGTTACTATCGGCGAATTAAACCGTGCAAATCTATAGTGCCATTTGCTGCCTTCTTGTACAAACTTAAGCGCAATTATGAAATGAAAAATTATGAAATTTTGGCAGATGCATTAATTTCCAGACACCTGAACTTGAAGAATTATAAATCGCTTGCTAGCTATCATTGCCGATCCTCAAGGTGGAATCTTTGCATCAGTGATCGAAACCGGCAATGCAATTCCCTGCAATCAGTATTTGTCTGGCTTTAATTAGTAGACTTTCTATCGATTTTACCATTTTACCAGATCAGTAAATCATTCTAAACTGATATCACCATACATGTACATGCATATAGTGATTTTTTTAGACTACTGAGATCAGTATGCTTGATGAAATATTTGATAATTTTCTAGCGATATCACTATTTATAGTGATATGTAGTGTTTTTTTGGACTACTGATATCACTAAACGTAATATTAATATCACCACGTATTGGTCTATTTGTACTGGTATACAAGTCTGTGCTGATATTTCCACCATGGTATGATACCCATGTCTCAAGCCTTGTCTGCTATGTTTACCTTTCCGGCGAGTTTGCATCAACAAGAATTCGCAGAATGTTCTTAAGAGCGTCTGGAGAAGTGGTCTGGGAAATTCGCTAAAGTCGCCATTCTGTGCATGATTGCATTTAACCGCAAAATGGACCGACTTATTGAAATTACTAATGCTTTTCTAAACTGCGTTTTGCTTCCTCCTCTCTCGCCCATTGGGAAATCAAGAGTGCTCGGTCGAAGGCTTCTTTCTGCCCTTCGGAGGAATTGCCATTTTTTTCGTCTCCCGAATCGTTTGCATATCGAATTTGCATGCGGGCAGATTAATCAATTTTGCACAGGTCATTCTATGCGCGCTATTTATTGAAAATAATGGAGCTGCCCAACCTTGAGTTCGCTTCTTAGCGATGGACTCCGGAGCAGCAGAACCCCAACCTCTTCCTTCTGCATTCTTCAATAAGCGTCTGTAAATGGCTGATGCGACTCCCTAATGGGTAGTTGAGGTCCCCATTACGTGGATGATCCTGTCGGCTCAACGTTGTTAAGGACTGGCAACGTCTCGCAGCCTCATCTGCATACCAATAAGACGCCTTGGCGGGGCATGACGCTCCTTTTGCCAACCGGAAGCGCGCTGATTTAACATGCAAAACGAGTCTGTTGACTTGGCGCAAATCTTCAATGATTCGATAACTATTTCCTCGCGTTGCGTGCCTTTCTGCGCCAAGACATCTTTGCCTGGAAAAGGAAAGAGAAAAGAAAAAAGGTGAGGAGGAGGATGGGGGGGGGGAATCTCAATCACCACACTGATACCAATGGCAACGACATTTCTTCAGGAAGCCAAACGTGATTGAATTCACCTTCGTGTGTAATTTGAAACTGCGGAATTTTATGAAGGGGAAGAGAATCCCCAGCGTTTTTGACAGTTCGTTGGGTTTCTGAATTAGTTAATTGCAATCGATATTGATGGCATGTTCGCATTGTTGAGACAGAATTTGAGTCCAGGAAACCATCATAATTAACGAGGCTGCTGCGCCCAACGCATCTGCTTTTGCCTCGCTGACTGGTCATTAAACACTTAAGCAAGCCGAGTGATTCGTTATTAGGCTCTTTTAAATTTTAAGCATTTTCTGGAGGGAAAGGTGGAATCATCAATTCGGGATCGACGTCAAAGATTGGGGCTCGATTTGATCGCATTTTTCTCATATGGAAATTACTTGGGAGAAAAAGACAAGCATCCCGACCATTAGCTTTCTGCATGTATGACATGGAATTGTGTGATAGTTTGTTGTAAATGAGTATATCGTACACGTACAGTATTTCAACAGCGATACATTTCAGGAACGGTTAAAACCTGTTTGTGAAATAAACTTGCTTGTTTAAGAGTTACACAATCACCTGTATAACAAATTATTTTTGAAGTTACGTTATTTTGTGTTTGGATAATTTTTTTTAGTTGTATCACTGTTGAAATGCATGCCACGATTTCCGATGCGCTCATTTTAATATTTTTCGAAACATTAAACGGAACATTGCTATTTTTTTTTTGTAAACTGGCACATGACTGTCTGGAAAAAGCCAATGTTGTTACGTGCTTCTACGCGCATAATACGAAAGCTGGAGAGAAAGTCTTCCTGGGGAGTTTCTGTAAAGAAATATCATCTACATAAGACTTAAGTATTTTACATTATAGGGAGTATGAACATAACCATTCATTGACAGATCCAAGGTGTGGCATTCGCTTTTCGTGAATAAGTCCCTGTAGCTTAGCCTTAGCACATGTATTTTCGACAGGTGAAACGATGCATGTGCTAGAAAGATTTAAGCTTTCACTAGGCATGCACTTATTGTGCGACACCTCTCATGTTTTCTATCCATGCCATTGTCTGTATCTGCCACTACATCTATTGACAAACATTGTTAACTTAGACGAGCTGATAAACGTGATCTTCGTTCGCCATCTTCAAGAACAACAGTTCTTTATAAACGATTTCATCTCCAGAATGTTACTTTTCGACATACGACATCCTTAGACATTCTATGCCCCAGGTTCACAAATTGTTGACCACAGAGACTGCGCAATTTTCTTTTTCTGCATTGGCATTAACAATTCAAGTTGCCCAGGTATGATCTCCACTCACCTGCCCCAGCTGGGCCATGACATGTCAGACTAAATTCAATGAAGTCATTCACATCTAAAAATAATGGAACAATTTGACTGTTTACAGGTACCTTAACGTTAAATTTATATGATCAATACATTTTGCATTAAAAAAAAGAACGGATACTGAAACTGCTACAAAAGTTGAGTTCCTGTCTATAGACGAAAGACGCATCATACAGACTGTACGTTGCACACATCAGAGCAATGCCCTGGTGTTTTCACGTATCGTTGCCAATAGGACATAAAACATGGGCAAGATGATCTTTACGTATGGTTTTGCAGCCTCAGCTATAAATATGGCACGCGTACACGTAATTAAAGAAGCTAGTACCAAAACAGGCCGTTTAGTTACCTAAGGACAACTCCCTCGACTCTCGCCCTAGCGCAATTACTCGTTTGAGCATTTTGAGCATAACTCAGCCGGTCACGTGATCCAGGTAACAGGTCTGTTAATGAGCCCCATTTAGCATATAACGGCCGATAGTGCCTAATGAAAATTAGCTCCGGCGTTAAACGAATGGCTTTCTCTTATTAGAGCGAAACAAGCCATGATTTTGACGCTATGGGAAGACCCCATTAAGGACGCTTGTATAATTTATTAAAGAGTTTATAGGCCGGCCATTTCGATTCGGCAATTACCATTAAGCCGGCTTGTTTTACTCTTAACTCGGGCTCGTTAACCTTTTTTAGAACGCCATACCTGAGGATTATTCGCCAAATCGAATCCTAGCGCTGCTTCAATGCTGGTATTCTTGAGCGTGGTTTAGTCATTAAAGATTTGAAAAATGTTCTTGATTGAATCATTAGTAGATAGATAGATATTTATTGAATAAACTCGCACGAAGTTCGAAAAGAACTTGTGTCACGAGTATTATCCAATGACAACAATACAGTTACATCAATATTTTGAACAACAATAATGATGAAATGTTATCAAATGACAACAATGCAGTTACAAACATTATTTTAACAACACTAATAATAAACAATAGAAAAATCGTAAAAATTAAGCACAATTACAATACAATTTGTACTATCTTCGATATTTAAAGATTTTGGTTATCCACTTCATAAATAAGATTTGTCTTCTGATTAAGCCCGACCCAAAAGGTTGCTCACCATGCAGAAAAGTACATATCATTGCTTCAAATGCTTATTATAATTGCCAAATTTACTTTTTCCTCGTGTAGAATTGGTTGTTCACAAGGATTTGTGGTAGTCTTTGATCCGTTCGAAAAAATTAAATAAGGTTACAAAACTCTTACTGTATTTATTAATAGTAAAAGCATTTTGTTTGTTTTTTGTTGTTTATGTTTGTTTGTGGTCTTTGATAAGTTCACCATTTGAATTGGTCTTATTTAGCCTGCTCACACTGGAATATGGTTATCGGGAGAAACATCTTATTTACAAAGATTTCCTTTGTCATCCGTGAGGACCGTGACCTCTGTGTAAGAAATCTGACATCAGTGTTATCGCGTCTCATTGCTTTGCGGTTGGATATCGCTTATGGCGAAGTAGATCAGTCGTGACTACCTTAATTACTCTTTATTTTTGAACTACGCTTCGATTCGCTCAGTTGATTGCGGATTATGTTGTACGAATTTTCCATTTGGTGAATGAGGTATAAAACACCACTTATTTAGCGTTATATGTACAATTTTGAACTCATTAATTGGGAGATCCTCTTGGGGTTTCGCTCTGGTGGTCTGGGTTGCGAAGTAATTAACCTAATTCTGTCCGGTATTTTCTTGCATTTATGGTATTCCTTTATCTTTTTTAAATTGGGAACCAGCTGCCATTTGCTGTCACATTTTGAGGTGTTTATCTCACTACGTAGGTCCTTAAGACAGTCGTCGCTGACCTAGCTGTTAGGTTAAAACAGGTGATAATATGCAATATAAATGGGAATTGGCCAGAAAATGTAAAGCCTTCTGAAACGTATGGATTTGCGGAAACTTACTTGCATGCCCCAACTTTATAAGAAGTGCTTTAAGCAACGTGTGGCCAAGCCACGTGAAACTTATAGACCCTCGAAGAGTGTGGTCAGCAAGTTATAAATCATATCTGTAATGGCCGATCGTCTTAACGGGTTGATGAAATGCTTAAAGTTTAAATGAAATTTTGATATAATGCTTGATGGCTGGATGATGTGAGAAAATTCCAGGATCAGCATATCGCGAAGCACATTTGAAACTGCCAATAACCTGCCATGCTGACGTACAGGGTGACCATTATAATAAGTATAGGTCCAGGTTTAGGAAAAAATGGCTTTTATGTAACGCTACGAAATGAGTGTGTAGAAAGTGTTTTGCAGCCAGAGGATCCCCATTTAGAGAAGAACACATCGATTCCCTGTGATGCATAGTGAAACTTTATATTCTTTATGATCATAAATCTTATTTTTATTCTTAAGCCGGACACACAAGGATGCCATAATGTAGAAAAGTACACATTTTTGCTTCAATTGGTCTTCCACTAAGGTCTGAAGTTTTTTTATTGTAATTTTAAAATCTTTCGTTTATTAAAAAAATTTTTTTTTTGAAAATAAGTATGCGACACCCAAACACAAAGTTCTCCTCTCAATGAAACATCAGAAGATGGTTGCATAACGTTGTTTTTTTACGCAAATTTAATTTTTGAAATTATAAAAATAACTCAAACCTTAGTGGATGACCAATTTTACATGAAAAAATTTTTTTTGCAATAATGCGTATAAGAAGTAGAAATGTGTAATTTGTTTGCATAGTGGAGATCCTTTTTTGGTTCAGCCTTTTATAAATTGTGACACGGAACAAAATTATCTCTTGCCTTGATTTTTAGTGCTGGAGTTATTTTCAAAACTAAGGGAAGACTGCAGTAATTATTTAAC
>JAQIXS010000718.1:0-39931 GCA_034700785.1 Rossiulus vilnensis | reverse complement strand
TATGTATGCTGCTGATGTGGACACTATGTTTGCGAAAACATGTTTCTGGAAACACTCATCTGAAAACATTGTTTGTCTAAACATGTTTGTTGAGAAACATGTTTGTGAAACATGTTTGTAGGTGTGGACGGGGCTTAAGGAATCAATATACATGTATAGTGGCGTGTACTTCCAAATGACTTTAAGCTTTCATATGATCTGATGTAAAAATGTAATATACATGTAGGCTATTGCATATTTTTATAGAGCATTCGACCTTCTATTAACAGGTAGCCTCACATGGGCATATCCGGACTGTAAGATTTAATTTAATTTAAAATATTTGCACGAGATTAAAATTAACGAAGCTGCTTGGTCAGAAAACATTCTTTCCATAAAGGCGAACGTTGATAATTTTTTTCGAATTGGCCTAAATGTTTCATCTGGACTGCCAAACAAATCTGCCCGTGTGTGGCCACCTGGTTGATCATCATTTACATATGGCAATTATCATGTTTAAATTGAAATGACGCCATTTGAGGACGTTGTCCTTATAACAGATCACTAAATTTGAAAAGATTGACCGATGAGTGATATCTGCGTACGAAGCTGGATGACGTCCACTAATAAACCCTATAAAACACATGGATGATGCCAGAAGTGGATTAGAGCCAATGTACATTACTAGGTTTTAATTCAACAGTTCAACTCAATACTACAACTGTCAGTAAGGCAGTGTCATGTGGTAGACCGGTAGGTTGTGAAATTTATATACAGAACCCATTTCAAGGTGGACGTTCATGGGTGTGCAACCTATTTACTCTGTATCTACGGTTTATACAATGTACAGTGTATATTCACAGATGTGGCGAATGAGGAGTGAAATTCGCCACACCATGTGCGCATATATTTTACCCCCAAATTGGTCGTGATCAGCTACTTTTGTAAATCCATTCAAACCCGCCAGGCCTCATCATCAATGGTTTACGGCAAATTACCACATTGAAGGATTTGAGCCTGTATTTCTCAACAAAAATGTTAATGAAGCTAGTGATTTAAACTCAAATTCGTCACACATTCTGGTCAGTTCGCCTCTTGTGGCGATTAGCGACAGGGTTATAGCGCTATAAAGATGTAAAAATATTTTCTCAGTTTTTCCAGTTTCTCGGAAGGTGAAATAATGGTCTTCCCATCTTTTCTTTACAATTTTGCTTTCGAAGCCATGTAGACACCCCATTTCGTCCTCCCTGTCAAATGGAGTAATCTTCTTTGCGTATAACTGCGTTCCTCCGTGACAAGGAGTTTAGTTTTGACTGCAAAACCGGCAGTCCTTTCTTTTCGTGGTTTCCTTCCCGTCTCCGCTTCCTTTCCTCGACATGCATGGTGCCAATGGTTGTGGAGGTCGTTAAATAGCAACAACCAATCCATGGACAGATTCCATTGCAAGTTGCTGCGGATGGCGTCATTCGACGGATATCATGTGACACCCTTTCCGGAGGATGCTTTCGCCACCTGGTGGCAAGTCCGCTGATTGGTCAACGACCGTTTAATGACCAGCGCCAGTCGTTGGCGTTCAACGGGTGAACCATTTGCAATTAGCCCGAATTAGGCTTCGGCCGCACAAAACGATTCCAGGGGTGAAAATCCGATTTGCTCGGAAGGGTTTTTTAAGCCTCTTTACTCCTCGGTTTAGCTCCAGCGCAAAAAGGAGAAAGGCGAGCTTTCCACAATATTATCTTAAGTCGAGGTGTTTGCTTTTCACGCGAACAATGGATGGCGGGATCTTTTCGCCGTGGATTTACTCGTCCTTTCGAGTGTGTTTTACCTTTTCAAACGTTGTCTGCAATTCATTGCTGCATGGGTTGTTTCCCTTTTTCCCTTTTGGGGAAAATGACTGATGCAAGCAGGCCCTTAACGTGTACTGGAGCACGCTTATGGGAAACGTCATCTAATTCTTTCAACGTTGTTAGAACGTTATTTCATCTGGAAAACAATGTTGTTGTTTTCTCGTGAGAATACTATTTGCTGAACTAAAGTCGCGAATTTAACATACACTTGCGGGCAAGGAAACTGGCCCAACTAAAGGTATTCAAAAATAAATGCATTTCGTTCACAAATAAATGTAGTTTGAGAACAATTAAAACTACTTTTAAATTCACCTGAATTGACTAAAATTCCTTTTGAATTTCGTATCTAGTCTAAAATTGCAATGCCATAAATTCACTCCAATTGTACAGAAAATGCATCGTGCTTCGAGCAAATTGTGTAAAACATGTATAATTGCAACTATTCGATCTCAGAGCATCGTATTCCCAACAGGAAATCTTGATGTCCCAAATAAACTGACTGTTGACTGTTGTTTAAAGGTTTTCGTCTGAGAAATTGATGAGGAATTTTAGTCAAATAATACGCATTAAAAGAGCAATAAATTGTTTACAAAACGAGCTATACCGATTTTAAATTGGATGTCTACTTGCTGCCCAAAATACATTTTTAAAATAATACCTTAGGTGAGCCAGTTTCTTAGCTCACCTAATATAACGCTTTTTAAAAATAGCCCGGTATACAAATAATTACTTTCGCAAAAGCTCAGAATTGAAAAAAGCCTGGCGTTATACGATTGACGCATTAATGCGGTTTTCCCATTTGTCGTTTCCCGAACCATTGTGAAACATTCTAAAAAAAATTCAAAAACTGGTAATGTTAAATCCAGAATCCACCGTTTCTCCTTTCTTTTCCATGGCCAGTCATGGCTGAAAACAAACTACGAACACTATGTACAGTCAAACTTGGACAGGTAGAATCTCATGTGACCCTCTCAGAATTCCCACTTATCCGAGTTCCTAATTAAACAGGTTCCACTTTTTGAAAAATATATAAGTGACGTTCGTTCCTTTCCCTCTTATCCAGGTTCGACTGTATTCGTTTCGTAAAGCAGAGCTATCCGTCCAATGAGTCAGGCATTAGCTCTGCGACCGTCTTAAGGCTATGGGAAAATGTTTTTCCAGGAATGCCATTGTTATCAGAAACCGCCATCTTTGAAAATGGAGGGCGAACTTGTCCCGTATCGCGAGCGTATCCGTGTGAAACCGTTTCAGTTTCGTCGCGATTTTGCTCGCGCCCAAATTGGATTGGAGGTGAGGAGGTGGTGGTCTGTTTTCGCACGCGCGCGCATGAATTCTGGCGGCACGGTGCCTTGTTCGCATTGTGACTCCGCGAGTGAAAATAGGCCCTGTTTTACGAATCTAAACGCCTGCTGTTGGGATGGGGTGCAAAAACGAGGCGAGGGATAAAGTGGCAGCGAAACGTGTCAACCCGTTGACGGCTTTATTCCTGACGAGAACGAGTTATGGCCCGGGTGGAGCCGCGCCGCCAGGAGGCGCCACCGGGCATCGTAATGCAATTGGCAATATTCGCGAGAGGAAATATGCGATTAATAGGCTTCGATGAGCAGAATTGCTGGGCATCTTTTCCTCCGAGGTAGATTATTCGTTCCGCTTACAGCTGTTGTTTAAAAAACTACCTTTTTCTATTTTTTAAACCAGTTGTTAGCATGGAAATAATTCTAAATGGAACGCACGCGTGAAATAAAGCGACGTTTTGAATTAGTCTTGTTTCCTTTTGATTTACTGAGAAAAGAAAGTGGAAAATTAAAAATAAATCGCGTAAGCGGAATAAATGCTGCTTTATACGTGCTTGAATTTGTATTATGAAATAAGATACAGTGTAGCCATCCATGACGTTTTCTTTCGCAATTGTTCTCAGTATGATTTTACCAACGGGCATCCCACCGAAATTAAATTCCCAGACTTTTCCAGGTGTTTGAAAAATTTTCCTGACTTAACTTTCGAAAATGTTTATAGAATTAAATGAAAACAAGCTTTTTTTCTTCAAAAATGTTATGTGTGCTAAGGAAAATTATTGCGTAAGTGTGACTAGATACCCCATTTTTGAGAAATATCAAAAGCAATTAACAGTTGCGTTATCTGATGAAAATTTCCCTGACTTTACCACGTTGTTCCTAATTACCTGAAAATTCCAGGGTTTCCAGGTCAGTGATAACCCTGTCAAAGACTACTTTTTTTCATTATCAATAATAATCACAATAATTTGTGATATGCGATTATATACTTTAGTAAGACAATTTAGATGAAGATGATAATGGTGATAAGAAAACAAACAAAAATTAATCAATTACATGTATGTAATACACTGTATAGGGACGAAATGAATGTTTGTAACCTTTTTGTTGGAGTATTCACAGAAAGTTTATTGTAGAAAGTTTTATGCATTCCCGTGTTAAACGCCTGTTTACAGTGTATGTACTAAAAGGAATGTAACAAAAAGGTGATAAACGTGAATGTTCAATTCCAAATAAAGATGTCATTGAAGGTTATTACCTCTGTGACTGGATGTTAATCTGGCAAAATATTGCCATACACCTACAGTGTACATTCGTGAAAATTCGGGTTTGTAAAATGCTGAGGGGTAAAGGCTTGTTGTATTCCGCTCTTGCTAATTATTGATTAGCCCTACTATGCTAATGAACGTCTGAGAGGGGCAGGGGATGAGTGGTAAAGTTAATTTGAGGCTCATCCATCTTGTTAAGTGGATGGGATTGAGGTCAGGGTCCTCTTTATCAAAGAGGGAAGCCAAACAACCTTTTGCTTTTGTTGTTGCGGTTTTTTTGTTTGGGCTGGGGAGTGAGGGGAAGTTTGGGGGTTGGGACTCAGACTAGGAAATAATGGAAATGGCCGGGGAGAGGGGTTCGAACCTTAAACATCCCTTCCCATAGGTAGGCCTGTCAATGCCCCCCTTTATTTCAGTTCATTGCTCACATGGTCTGTTATTATTCCATAAGGACGTCCCTCGGCGGCGGGGCTGGACTCCAACCCCACCCGGGTTCAACTCCCTCCTGCCTTTGTAACCGGCTTGCGTGACTGCTGGCTTTTCGGATTGTTTTGTTCGATTGTCATTGCGTTCTTGAATGTTTGAAATTCCATTTGTGGGGGGCTGGGAGGTCCATTTTCACTGATGGAAATGAAGGGCTGGGCTTTTATATGGAAGCTGCCATGTGTTCATTGTCTTCGGTGCATTTTGTCAAAATGAAATTAAACCGCTAGAACTAAACGAAGTAATGACCGGATGCATCATGCTCAATTAAAACCCCAGACTACTAAACTGAGACGTATGTGTAACGATCCATTTAATTTGCTTCTGCAAGGTCAGTTACGTCAGCAGATCCTGTTACGAGTTGGAATATCGATGCTGACTCGATCCTACACCACAAGATTAACCAAATCCCGGTAGAGTCTGTGGTTTTATAGTAAATTTGGAAATAGTACGGACAACCCTGGTCATCTTTGGTGTCAAACTGACCGTCACGCACCAGAGATTCACATTGGGACGTGATCTGTCTCTGATGTTGACGGGAGTTTCCGGAAACGTCGATAATGTCCGGAATTGCGCAGGCGGTGCTGTTGTCAGCCGACCTTCCGCCAAAGTCATTAATTTCTTTGAGCGAGTATTCTCATTCCGCGCTCCTATCGCATGTAATGGTCAAAACTAGTCGTGTTATTAAGCTTTAAGCATTTTTTTTATCAGATATGAGCACGTTTTCCAGTGCTGATCCATTAATTTTAATAAAGAAGAAAAAAGCGGTTTGGCAACCAAAGGGTTGCGCTACTGGGAAATGTTGCCAGCAGCGCCACCCACGTCAGCTACTGGTCAGTGTCGTGTTGCGAGAGGCAAAGCAAGCGTCTCGGATGACCCCGTGGGCTACGGGGACTCCACCCTCACCGGGTCATAGGTCAGGCAGAACTTGGTACCCAAACCCACGCATCTCCCAAAAGGGGCTGATCCACCCTCAAGGAAGCTCAAGTGCCATCCACCTACACCACTCTTGCACCGTGTTGCACGGCCACTGACTGGTACCATTAGGGCTATTTTATGGCCGGGGTGCAGCTGAGGCAGCCGAAAACCTCAAACGTTTCAGAATTTCATGAATATCAATTGATCCGAAATAGTTGATTCCATAGGCTATTGCATGTACCTGTAGTATTATTGTTATTACAATGCATTATTATTATTATTATCATTGTTGTTATTTCAAACGTTAATATGCCGCGTTATATATGTTGGTGAAAGACATGGAATGTTTTATTAATGCCAGCATCTTTATGTATGTTAAATGTATTCACAATTTACCCACCATTGTTGTTTACCCGCTGCACAAGCTTTCCGAGTGTTCTTTCCAAATTGCAAGAGATATGATTCTAAATGAATGACCAAGATTTATCTTATGAAACCTGTGACAGATGTATATACGCAATTGTTTGTGAAATTAAATATTGACATACATATTGTATATCGTATTAATTTGAGGCGTATTAATCCCCCAATTAACCCAAGTTGAGTTCGATATTTTCTATTTGCAGTTAAAAGAAATGTGATTCAACTGAAGTTTGATCAATAATTTTATGAGGTTGTTAAAGTTAATACTTAAGTTTAATACCCCTTACTGCGGATACACATTCGAGTTATAAGTAGAATTTTAGAGATGAAAATGAATAGACACTGTGTTGTATCATGGTGCACTTGAAGGTGGATTTTATAAAACCTGTGCTGTGCAAGTTTGTTATTTGGTGAATTCGGAAACGAAGGATACTGTATAGTTAATTTGAATTTTTAAGGAGATGAAAAGAAATATTAGCCTGTTTTTATCCATTTTTTTTATAATGGTATTCAAAGAAAGCTGCAGATGATGCTTAAATTGAAAAATGAAATCGCATTGGCAACCATCTGTTCTCGTTGTTTCTCTTCTTTTCGCCCTTTGATCCCGTATCGCTGCCTAATTGAATCGCCGAAATTTTTCATCTCCTGCTGACCCAATTCCTGGCCCGAAAAATGGATTTTAATTGAATCCTTTTTTTTTTTTGCTCCCGCAGCCATTAATTCAAGAACAGCCAATGCACGAAGGCCTCACCTGAATCAATCATCCGTTAATTAAATTACGCGAAAGTGGAGACGCGCAACACCTGATGAATGCCAAATAGCGCCCGGGGATCGACCAACGCACCCGTTTTAGGGGGTAAGTTTTTACACCCTGCACCCTAGGCCACCAAACTGATTTTCAAAAACAAAGAGTAGCGCTGTACCACTTTCTGTCGTTGGCTTCTGGATGCGTTTACTGGATTTGAACACGGATTGCACCAAATTTAAATTTGCACAATCGATGATTAAAACCCTCCATTAGTAAGGCGAATAGTGAATCGTCTTTGCCTTGCCGGGGATAAGACGAACTTAGCGCCCCCGCCCATGGCCTACATCCTAACCATGCAATAGGCAACCCGTGCTGCGTGCAGGTCTGCAGGAGTCATGTTGAAGGTGCCGCGCTCATTTGAAGATGGTTTAATGTTACGATTCTGTATTACGTTGTCGAAATATGGGTGATGGTTCCAAGCCACTGGTGACCACTAATGACCATGGAGTGGACAGCGTTCGCGACTTGTCGTTGATTTGCCACCATCTGTACGCCCTGCAGACCATCAACCATCAGATTTCTTCCTCCTTGTCATTGCTTATCTAAGCTAAGATTAGCAAGGGTCACTTTGACATTTAGCCGCCATTTTAAACTCATGGCATGCGTTCTTGGTCGGTGATGCCACCACGTCAGTAAGGTTGGAATCATCGACCAGTAAAACATGTAAATAACATTCATACATGTATACCAAGGGTCCAATGGCATTAACAAATAAAATACAATTTCTGCTTCACTGCAGGGGGTCGTAATTAGTGGCGAGGTTACTCAATGTCTTTCTTGGACCCAGGTCAGTCCCAGATGTTGAGCGCATCTACCTGGTTTTATCTACTGTTGACTAGCAACACAGCCATCTTAGGCTTTAGCGAAGAAAACAACGAGGATTATGGGAATTGCGATGGGCGTCCAGGGGCGCAGCCTAGCGCCATCCAATCGCGATTAAGGGATGCAGGATTCAGTAATTGGATTAGCGCGGCTTTGCCTACCCTCCTTTCGCTTCCTGGGTCCTGTTTTTTAAATATTTTTTTGCGAGCGATTTGATCGCCGGCCCACTCGGATGCCCTGGACGAAGGAGGGGGCATTCGCGAATGTACGCCAATTACATATTTTAGGGGCAACGGCAGCCTTTTTTTTATTTCACTTTCGTACCTCACGTTTTGCAGACATTTAATCTGCAAAATCTGGGTTAATTCTCTGCGCAACATGCAACGCGTTTCCAGTTTTGAGGTGGGCTGGGAGGGAATGGAGTTGAGCCTGTTGCACGGAGATGTTATTCAACCCCCTCCCCCCAAACTGGGTTGTGAAAGGAAATCGTGCAAACCACATGGGTGGATTCACAATAAACGACTAATGGGTTTGGTCGCTTGGAAAAAAGGGAAAATTTGCATTCGATTCACGCCGCTTATCCGAACCCGGGACAGAGGGAATTGCACCCCCCTCGCCTTGTAATTTCGTTGAAAGAATAGCAACATTTTGTTGCGCAGGGTAGTTACCTCCTTTTCATAATCTTGCACGGACAACTGTTTATTCACGGCAGTATATTAAACATCGGATTTTAGAACTCCTAATTGACAGCTTGATTTCTGCTCTTTTGAAAATATGAAATTGTATTTCTGTGAATTTCTAAAAAGTAGAGTATGTTGCGGACTAGTTACACGATTAGTACTAATCGGGAAAGTGTCCGCTTAGTGAGTTTTGGATTATTAATTTGAATGTGTTGCTTATCAGTTTGGGTCAATCAGGTTGACGGCTTAGTAGGTCGCTCGTGGTTACGTGTCAATTCGTGTGGGAACGTGTGACATACCTGACCTACTCAGTTATTCCTCTGGTCTGTCACGACGTTTCCTGGACCCAACTCCAAAACACTGAACTATCTTAAGTCTTTGAAATTGTCCACGTTATATTCTGCTCCAGAGGATGACACGTCGCTTCGGATAACGGACGTTGCTCTCTGGCCAGTTTTTCGTTTTAGCAGGATGTTCTTCGTTTTTGCTGACTGACCCGAACTTCGGTCCACATCCATGGTAGCCCGAGCCCCGCCCATCGCTATTCGCAACCCTTTTTTTGCCCTGCGATTTCTCGTTGCGCTGGCAATTATCGTACGTTTACCGGACTGAGTTTTGGCAACGTGGATCTGCCACCGATTTTTGCATCGTCACCGCAAAACTAGCTTTTTCTATTTTTTTTTTCTTGGAAGACCATCCACCTCGGCACGGGCGTCTCACTAGTTGGAAAGCTGCTCGGAAGATGTCGCCACTGTATCATACCACGCCACGAACGCATTTTATGCAAGCAAACTGGGTACTTTATGTGGTAAAATTTTGAAAAATCACTTTTATTCTTATGGATAAAGATTTCTGCCCGTCTTAGAAAACTGGTCTGAGAACGTTTTTTATTCTGGATAGAATTTTGAGCAAAGTTCTGAACATTTTCAAAATGCTATACATGTAAGTGGTTTTGCTTCAATTAAGATCAGTGCCCTACTGTCAGCAAGGATATGGTATGCTGAAGGCGGTGTGATCAATAAACCCAAGTTACAAATTCAAAGGTTGCTTAACGTTTACGAAATGTTGGCAATTTCAATGTGCATTTCCTTTATGTTCTAAAGATGTGGACAATTTTGTAAAATTTCGAACGATGCAAAGATGTAGCATAGCTGATGATTCGTTCATAAATACACATTACACGTATTTGAAAAACATTTCAGATAACGGACCACCGTACCAGGAAGATCCGTATACACTGCGAAGTAGACAAATAACAAAACATCTCCGTTTTTAAAGTGGACATCGTCTTATCGCGAATTTCAAAATGGCCGTCTAGTTCGCTGATGAGCTGTCTGACGAGATTCAGACATTCGCCGTGTATTTGTGACCCCCGGCGGTTGATTGATGAGTCCTCGCTTTCCCCGTGACGCTACACGTGTAATAATTTCAAAATAAAAATTCAATTTTCATTTTACCTATCTATATGGGCAGTCGGTGGATCGTCCTTTCCAGCTTGTCCCCTTGGGTAGTCCAGGAGTGCAAGAGGGGCGTGTCAACCCCCGATCATAGAAGTCTTTTTCGATTAATTAACGCTGATAAGTTCTTAGATTACGTTGACTTAGGTTATGCGTCAGCACGAAACAGAATTTGAGAATAAAATAAATGCAAACGGTATGCTTATATAAAAAACGACATGAACTCTTTCTTGTTGTAAAATTGCAAGACAGTAGTTCTAGTTTTCTTAGACGATTTCTCTTATTTGAAATTGCAGTTATTGGGAGATATTTCAGCAAAGGTAGGGGGATGTGCATAACGGATATTCATTGCATTACTCGTGAATTATCGAAAATTATATGCTATATAGTATAATTTACTATGTTATTTGACCTTTATGTTGGGAAAATTTGGTCGTTATTTGTATCGATTTAATACATGTATAGTGCAATTGGAATATATAGATGAACGTTAGTATTTCCTAAAAGTACAATTCTCCAAATTTATTCAAGGAAAATTTTTCGAAATTTTCAAAAATTATCTGAACCACAAGCAGGCATGCAGTGTAGTTCTACCAGAAATGACACTTAATAGCAAAACCTGCACCGGAAGTTGCTATTCTTACCGGCTTTAATGCCTACGCCTACGTGCGGATTCCAGCGAGCACGTCGCTCGGCGGTCAACCGACGAAATATGGAGGGGGTGACCATGTAGGGTGGGGCCGGACTGGCTCCCCAGACGCTACGGTGACTGGCGCATTTGAGCGGTGAAGGACACGAACAGGGTTCAATTGGCTCACCTGAATTCTTGGGGGGTTGAAGTGGAATGCGGGGCGGCCATCTTGATTTTCTTGATGCCGTGACCAATGCACGAGCACGACGACATCCTCAACCCTACAGGAGATTTTGGAACGTAATTAACGCGCGAGGCTCTTAATGAATGCTTTCACATATCGTTTAATGAAGCTTTGTCGATTACGCGAATTACAAAGAACAACGTTTTACAACAACACCAGATCCGCACTTATGTACAACATACGAGTGACGTCACGCTCTCACTCGCCAATTCCAATCGAACGAATTTGCGAATCGGTTAAACAGCGCTCGAGTGTAAAAAGATATAAAAATGGAGGAATAAGGAATGCGTTGCGACGCCAGCAAAACGGAACGGAAGTCACGTCGACGATCACGGACGTTTACGAATTGCACGCAAAACGTTCAGCACTTTTCAGATTTGCACGATTTGTGCGCGAAGCGTTCTAGATTTTAATGGGAACATGTCATTTAAAGAAACAGAACGTTCTGGTATGGACGCATTTTGTAAGGCAGTGTTCGGAACATTCTGTTTGTAAACTCCGTGGTGAGAACATTACAATTAAAAAAGAGCGACAATTAAAGATACACGTGCATAGAACGTTTAAAATGTGCAAAAAAATTGCTTGGAAACTAAGTAAAATACGAGAAGGCATGCCATATTTTAAAATAGAATGTGGGACGCTCTATTTATTTTATTTCCAGGTGTTTAATACTTGATGTATTATTCGTAATTTAAAAAAATGAATCGTATTCGGTATGCTAGTTTTTCCTTGGATCGTCGCATTTTGGATTACAGGCCCTAGTCTGTTCAAAATTAGAATATGCTGAGCCGAAACCAAATCGGAGAGACTCAGCTTCTACATGTAGATTATGCTTTCCAGCATAGCGAAAGTTACACCGATGCCCAATGGATAGAAAATTAGTTATGGGACAGAGTATATTCTAGTTTTGAACAGACTATAAGCAGTTTAATGTCAGGTACATTCTGTATTTGAAAATGGCAGTGCTGAGGAGAGGACATTTATGGTCAAATTGGATTAAGCCATGCCCAGAACGTTCTATAATAGTAGCTCGTTCCCTTTTCAGCAATACTATATCGAAAATATTCACGAGGTGTCGTCGATGCAATATCCGTGGCCACCTTTTCCTGCTCCGCGCTGATTCCCAGGTTACGAAATTAACAAAAAACAAACAATAATAATAATAATAATAATAAAAATAAGTAAAAAAAAACTGAAACATAAAATAGGCGCAATATAAAACGAGAAACTGAAAAAAAGAGGCGATTTCATCATTGACTACATTAATATCACATTGATTTCAACTCGGCCTTCATTGGCTTAGGCTTACGTTGTTACGATTAATTAAGTATTAATTAAAAAAGTGAGCTTGACCCCCTCCCCCTTCCCCCTCTGACCTCTCCTTCGTCTGGAAAATGGCACGTCAGGTGCGCGTGTTTGCGGGCGAACATAAACGAGGAAAGCAACATCACAGACGCTTAAAAACGGGCGGTTGCACCAATCAGCATTAATTTATCGAGAAATATTAACCCATCATGATATCAACGTTAATCAGGTGTTACACCGGCGCTGGTGCAAGCGATGGACAGGGGCAGGCAGCGCAAGCAAGCTGGTTCTAGCACGAATCGATGTTTGTGTGTGGTCACTTGGTGGTCAAGATAAGCTGAGTTATGGAGCGTCAAGTACAAGGTTGGATGTGATTTACGACAGTACTAACACTTTGGTGAAATCAAAATTATGACTGAACAATGGGATAGGACCTTTTTGGGTAGGTTTATGTTGACAAAATAAACGTTTCTGGAGCGGTCAGTTTGAGACCTCGGATGACCGGTCGGAGCGCGTGAATCATTCTTATGCAGCGCTTGATTTGGACATGGATGCATGGCCGAAGTGGACCATGATCACTCGGACCGCTCATAAGTGTCGCAGTTTGTCTCGCAAACGAGGACGACCTTGTGGACATGCATCGAGCTTGACCGTTCTCGGATTGGCGTGTTTTTAACATTGCTGTCATTTGGCTGAATCCTTGCTTTCGAAGAAATGAAACTGAATTCACCTGCTTTCAAGGGTGAAGTAAGTATTAAGGCAGTGATGGAAATGGTGAAAAGTGATGTTTCAGGTTTTCAGAAGTTGTCACCACTTGCTGTAACCATCTTTATGCCAGGACATGTTAAGAGGGAAGTAAACCAAACCGGAATTAAACTGGCATTAAGGGTTATTTTGTCCACCATTTTTCTCAGTCACGTTAACAGCGGACTCTTTCTCACCAATTAGTCGTGCTATCTTATATACAGCCTTTTAACGATCACCTTAATCTTAGTGAGAGTCAATTATAAGCAGAGATTTAAGTCGAGGACAACTAATGATTGAAGAACACGAGTAAACGAACAAAAAAAATTGGGGAAATGATTTTAGTTATTATTACTTAGTTTGCTTTGTTTTAACGATCTAAATTACCTCGTTTCAACTAATTTCATTCATGAAATGATCGTGGCTAAAAATTAAGAAAGTGGGAACTAAACCGTTAACATTTTTCCTAAAGAATAAAGGGTTTTGATAAAAGTAATTTCCCACGGAGCTAATTAGTGCTAACGAACAGGTCACCAAACTTCGATTTATGACTTTATCGGCGGTTAAAATCGGTTGTAGTCGGCACTATCCCGTTTTAAACGCTGATTAGGCTAATCAGAGCATGGCGCAACGAGCCATCAAAATTATTAAATAGAAGACGAACGCATTTTGAAAACTTTGAAATGGTGAAAAGGATGCTTTCGCAAATGGAACAAAAAAACTTTTTTTTCTGCCAAATTCATTATGTAAGCTAATGAGCGTTTAAAACAACCAAAGATAAAAGGAATCAATCTCACGAAGGCATGTTAGAAACAAAGGAAACACGTGGTTTTGCGTATTGGCTATAAATCGCAGTTTTTGGCGAATTTTAGCATTAAGATGGCCGTCAGATAGTTCAATCTCTGCAGGTAAACAACTAAACAATGGTCAGAACCCATTGTTTTTTCCTTTTGTTTATGTTTATCTCAGGATGAAAAATAATAGCCTAATTAAGGGAAATAAAGCAGTTTTATGGATCACGTTTACGAGGATGACAGATGCGATGATAATGCCAGTAATTATGTAGATAGGCTTGATGTTTTAAGCTATTTCCATCAGTTTAATCCCTCTTCAATTAGGCCAGAATGTATTTTTGATTTTTTTGTGTGGTCCGGAAATGATTTGAAGATTAAACGAAATGGATGCGAAAAACGCATTTAACGATAATTCTCCCTGTCACCTGGTATAGCCCATTTTTTGTTAGGGGAATTACCACAATTAAAGAATAGGAAATCGTTCTGAGCAAATATCCAAATTGGTCAAATTTCAGTTCTCAGCATATTAAACGTTTCCAAATGGCAGCTAACTCCCATACCCATCAAATGAAATCTCCAAAAAAACATCCTTACAGGGATTAATTATCGAAGAATAATTTGACCAAAATAAGCGCCGGCATTGGATCAAGGTCATTTCATTGCCAAGTCATATTGTTCGCCCAACAGTTTAATAACAAGAGACCCTAAAATGGCGTGACGAAGGTCAGTGTACCCCACCCTGACCTCCGCGAGCTCGCCATTGGCCAACGGCCATATCTGATAAGGTAGGGATTTCCCCCTAGGCCCCTTAAGCGAGCTCCATTTCGGGAAGTTTCCTTCGCGAGGGGGCGTTGATGCATGCTGACTACCCTTGGGACGCCATGTTTGGGCCTCCTCGATATTAGGCGGCTGGCCATGGTCAACACTGGCCGCTTTTTACTTAATTCTGATTGCCAATTGGCGAGATCTCACAGCTAATAATTAAAACAAATACATGATGGCGACCCTGAATAGAGACAAGTCGAGATAAAATAGCAACTCTTTTAATTAACGACGTGACGCTTTGCATTTTCATGTCGCCCTGACTTTCCATTATTTTCCTGACAATAGCAACTAAATAATGGTTGTCTTTTATGCCCAATTTCTTTGAAATGCCCTAACTTTTACAAAACTAGTGTGGTTTAAACATGTTGGAAAATGTGTATGGTTCATGTGTTTTATTGGTGGGGCTATTGCCAAATGATGGAATGATTTGCATGTTGCCATGCAATGCTGGTATATGGGCGTTTATGAATTGAAGTTACTTAAGCTTTATTCTTTTTATCTCAATTGGCTTTGTTTAAAAAAATAAACTTTTAAAACAGTCCATTATGATAATTTGAATTTATCGTTGTTGTTGTTTTTAAAAAAATATAATTGAATAGTGTGGGTGTAACTTAAGGTTTCTTTATAAAGATATTACTGGGAGAATGTAGAAACACACGAATTCCTATATGTAATGGTTGTTAATGGTATCAGTGCTATGTTCTAAAACGCCACACAACCAACAATAATGGAAAAAACAGTGTAATAAAAAGTAGTCCAGAATCATACATTTTCAAAAATCGAGACAATTCCTAGCACAGGTTGTCATTTTATTCTGTTTAAACGTTTCTTTTTACTTTATACCAACATATTCTTATGTTTGAAATCCAGAAAATGAACCAAGTAGGACGGTAGTGCTATAACACGTAAAATTACACCCTAATAAAAATGTTCTTAAAAACAAGTGAAAATAAAGGTATCTTTGTACCCAACAAAGCTTAAAATTTTGTATTTGCCTCGAAGTTTTCCTGACTTTTTCACAATATAGCTGTCCTACATTCGCAACAAACGTGTGCACACACATTGCATATGAAAAGTTTATTGTCTAATTAGTTATCTCATTTCATTCGCCCCCGAGCCCGACGTGCAAACTGGGTAAACGAAGCATTCATTGCTCCCCAATTCATTTCGGGAACGCATAATTCACACGTCAGTGACACGCATACAGCAGCGCCCCCTTTACTCCACTATCTCGAAGGTGGGTCGGCTACTAAGTAGGCCTGTGACGCTCACTCTCACCGCTCGTACTACTTCTGTTAGTGTGCCGAATTAACCGGTAGAGGGGCGAAAAACGCCGCTGCTTGCTTTACCCCCACTTTTTCCATACTTCCACTACTTTGTGTACCTGTTTATAGACCGAGCGTTCTAGTCCGTTTTCGAACAGCCTGTGGTGAAAGCGCCATTGATCGACCATTGCCGCACCTGCCCGATTTTGTTTTCAAAATTTTCCAAGAAGCTGGTGTGGTGAACGTTCTTGGAACTAATGGAACACCAATTCGTTCCACTCACTGCAGTTCCAAAAACAACGTGAGCGAACACGGAAATGATTGCAGTTTTCACAACTGCACGCGAACGATACTGGCATTTGGAATTATTTATGTATCTGCTTGTTTCATGAACTGAGCGGGAGTGTTTTCCCGTAAACCACAGCTGTTGTGAAATTCCGAAAGCTGTGTTTTCGGATGCTAATTGATTTATGGGGCTTGATATTTTTTTGGTACGGTGCCTAGCATGTCTTCGATTAGGGAAAAAATGAAAGAAGTACAACAAACACCGTTGAAGTTGCGGACCAACAAAACCGTTTTCCGAAACAAAATTCCAGAATTTAAAAGACAACTAATTCCGTTGTCTGTTATTTTCTGGAAAATGGTTCGTCGTGTAATTACCTAAATATACTTTTGCGCGAAACATTTGGCAAAAGTAGGAATTTTCATCGGCGTTTTTTTTTAGTTACGTGTCATTTCTTTAACGTTTTGCATGAAGCACATTCTAAATAGCGCCTGGATAAACTGCCGTACGAAGTGGTATATTTTGTTGTAAGCCCTGTTGCGCCATAGAGGGCGCTGGGGCGAATTGTTGGAATTAAGGGCCATTTACGAATGGAAGAAAGCGTCAAATTCGTTACGTCAAATTCGGAGCATTTGAAATCCAGACATTATTTCTAACGTGTTCAGGTAAACGCATTCGAATTCTAAATGCATTCGTTTTCATTCGAGGGCGAATACTGACAGCTAGGGTTTTTCTAGGGCGGAGGAGAACGAAATTAACCTCATTCGATGGTGACTGCTGCGAATTCTCTTCCGAGCAACGTTATAATGGAGCTGCAGTTTCGTTAAAAAATTCATTTTCCCTCAAATTAAAACCCGGCGAGAAAAAAAAGCGGCTCGAATATGGGCTGCCGAAAAAAAAAATTGCAAACGTCGATAAAAACAGCTTTCGATTACACTACGCGAACTCCTTGAGCATTCATGCAGTCGGACCGAATAATCTGTAAGTGCTAGAAAATTCTCACCTATTTGGGGGGAAAGTCGTGAGGTTAATAATCCCTTCAACACCAGCAGCATTACGCCGCAACTTGCAGTGATTTTTACTCATTTGGAGGATTTTTTCGCAAAGTCACAGAATGTGGTTTTGCGGCCGCTCGCTCAAATTCCAATGCGTATTGGAAGAATCGAACGCCATTTTCTCATTTTTAAAAATTCGAATGTCCGCCATTTTGGTGAAAATTTGGGCCTGGGGGCATTCCTTAAAAAGGGATGAAAATCGCTGAATTTCGCAGTACCCATTATCAGTATTCAGAAATTACACCTGAGTCCTATTCTAGCAGAACCCTGGTGGAAAGATCAGTATATATCAGGACAAATATACTGGTACAAGTATGTGGTGATATTAGTAAAACGTTTAGTGATACTACTATAAAATTATCGTAGAAATTCCATTCTGGTACCAAATACATGCATCTTGATAATTTGTTTGAAGCACTTATTAATCTTCCTTTACTACTCGATTACATTTGGATAGAAATATGAAATTCAATTTTAAGCAAGACGGGCATTTATCAGGAGCATTAATAGAAAATTACTTTCCAGATACTGTACATACTGTAATTTCATTACTTTATTTTAAACTGATTTGGACTGAAATATCGGTCCGAACTGTCCCAGGCGGCCTGGGCCAGGCCTATTTTATACCGACCAGTTAGCGAGATAACTATCAATGCTTTTGTGATTCAATAAATGTTTTAATTGATCGAAAATTAAAAACACTTCAAGTGCAGTGCACACGCAAAATTTTTATTTGCATTTAATCTTATCAATATGAGTATACGGCATTTGGAAGAAGAGGAAAAAATGTGGAGACCTCAAATCAACAAACACGTTCCAAACTAGACGAACTGGTCAACCCAAGGATGGACGCATTGATAAATGAGTTTGGTCAAGTCTCAAACTGAAGGATTTCTCTCGTTTTGCTGTGTCCATTAACAGTTTTTAATGTGCATGTATCTCGCTGTTAATGCGGAACCTTGATTGCGGCTATAATTTTAAGTCATAGACGCTATTTATGACGCTGCCAATGTCGTGTTACTTCGCAAACAGCTCATTGTTCTAAATAATAAAACTAACTAGAGTGCTATGGTAGATATAGTAGAGGCCACATATTCAAGTAGTTTTCGCTATTCATTTAAAAAAGTCAGACTGTTATCTTTTAACTTATCATAATTTTATGGAGTAATGCAATTTCAAAGATATTTCCGCCAAAACAATTAAAAAACAAGGTTTTGGTCTGTAAAAATGGCGGCCTGTGAGAGTAAGTCGTCCCTTGGGCAGGTCAGTAATTTGCCTAAAGGGGTGCTAATTTAAAGATGTCGAATGAGTGGCGATCTTGGCTTTAGGGAAGGGTCAAATTTCCGGGAGAAAAAACAACGCAAATAGTAGTAATTAAGCGTTGAACGTTTGAAAGCCACCAATTATCGTTTCAGGTGGGCCTAAAAATAATTTGATTTTAGCAACATGTTAAGAATCAAGGTGGTTATAAAGTTCGAGCAATGTCGAGGAACCACGCTAGGAGTGATGCACCAAACTTCACCTGGCATAACCAACTGTTAAAACAGGTTTAACTTGATTTTGATCGTTTTTATCTCTCACAAATAACCAGTTTAAATGGCCGATTACACGAGCTAATCGGTATCGATGCAGCCGTTAGTCGACTGATAAATTCGGACAGAGCACTATAAAAAAACGAAACACCTATTGACTCACGAACAAGAAAGTCAGGTTAATTGAAGTAAGAGAGTCAGGGAGAACGAGTTTAGGCTGAGTGATTATGCGGGCCACTCGCAACGAGCTGCGTGGGAAATTGAAAAATCACTCGAAAAAAAGGCCGAAAACTGCGAAAATTCATGCCTCATGCGTTGGGCGATAGGTGGCTTTGCGATCAACCAGAGTTTCTTGCAGTCGACACTGTATATCTCAAGTATTGTTTCTGAAATACATGACTTCGGGGAACCATAAATACATAATATGCTTTTGTATTAACATTTAAAAAAAATGTTATTCTCGAAACCTGAGAAAGACATGAGAGGGGAGATGGACACGTGCTACTGTTTACAATTAAATTCGCATACATAAAATGAGTCTGTAATAAGACATGTTCGTTGTATTGTTTGCCAATCTCAATCGAAATGCGTTTAGTAAATAGAATTAGCTTTAGGCGGCGCAGGTCTATCTCGAGTGGTTTCGCACTTTCCAGGACATTTATTCCTAACGAATGCAGTAAAACCTGTAGAGTTGGCTATCCTGCTATGCAGCGCATTTAGGCCTACTAATAATGTTAATATTTTTTCTATATGTCGATCACCTGCCTAACTTGACCATTAACCACTTTTTGGAGTCCCACTGTGCTATAGAAACCCTTTGTATGTTTACCATTGTATGGTTATTTGTGCACACACTAAATACTTGTAATCAATTAAGGAAATGCACCTATGCGTAGAGCTATAGTTAATTTAATACTGCAGTGTACTGCATTTTAATTTCATCGTGTAACTAACGCTGTATAAAATGTACTGTACACATTTTTGAAGTTATACAAGATTAATATTGCTCGTGAAAATTACTTTGATTCACATGCAATTTTATATGGCATGTGTCATTTCAGATTTCAAAGCACTAATATTGTCCATTGGGTGGTCAATATAACCAGGTTTTATGTACATCTGATGACTTTCCATCTCGAATAATTTAAGGGTTCAAATGTTCGAGGGGTTGTGCCTGCAAGTTGGCCATCGCTCGTCATATTTTCCATTCAATATCGCTTGACAAATCTAAACAAAGTCTCTCTTAAGATGGCCTTCTGTCACGAGTGGTTTTCGGGATAACGGCTACCAGCCTGCAATTTTAGGCAAATGGCGGCTCCAAGTAGGTAGCTGGATGCAGATAAAAAACGGTAACGTCGCGTCCAGCAGTTACCCTTTCCCAACCAACTTCTTGCAATCTTTCGCCTTCAACTTTCTTAAACGTGCTTAGCTTTTTTTCTTCTTTTCTTTCCCTGAACAGTTTCTTGAAAAGCCATCGTGAAAAGTTGGTTGCTAAGAAGAGGAGAGCGTATAAAACACGTGCAACGAGTGTATTCTATGTCAGACCTAGATTCTGCCAGCTCCCAACAATAGGGGGCTACAATTGTAACCTAGTTCGCTTATTATTTTTCGGAGGCTGCTTTTTTCAACGAAAAAATTATATGGCACAAAAACATAAAAGGCTCTATGAGCCAGCGCTAACATTGAAACGACTAGTAGTAGTTTATGAGGTTATATGCCAGACTGATTAAGGAGATTTATTAACGAATAAGGTTTAAATGGCCACAAAAAATAGACGGGGGCAGTGATGCGAGCGGTTAACTGCCCTGGACTGCCAAGGAGGGCATTATCACGCCCCCATTTCCGATGACCAAAGTTTTGCTCACCTGTGTTCAGCAAAATCTGCTGTCCGAAACGGTCAGTTTGACATCCGACATGGAGCCGGGTATGTCAAAACGTGAGCGAGATGTACTCTGTTAAAGCATCACATCCGGTACGAACAGTGAATTTTGAATGCTTCCACCATAGCCGTGTTATATGCTTAAAGTTCAGCATCTAATTTTATTTTCGAACTTTAAATTGGGGCACAGAAATGGAGAGCTGCAATATGCTTTGGAAGCATTTCGATACTAGCTGCAAATAACGTTTTGATTTTAACTACAACTGTACGCATTAATAACGTTTTAATAACGTAAAATAACATTTATCTCCAGGTTTTTAAATATCCACTGTCCAAACTGGTCATTTTACCCTCCAGAATCAAGGACACTTAATGATACAAACCACTGATCTTAAATGGGGAACTGACCGTTTTTGTGACCAGAGGACAGGTTTTATAGCGAGAACGTGTTTTATATCCCAGCTTGACACTCGTGTAACCATGAAATGGGGTTTGATAATGAGATCCAGTTTTAAAATATTATTGGGGGAAAATTATTTTCGGGATTGTTATCTGTGTATTTACTATCGCTATTGCTAACGGAATGATGTTGTCTTTAGCTTTTGAGAATAAAATCCTGTTCATTGCTTTTCCCGATGGGAGCTTACATACAGTAGTTATTGATAACTTTTTAGAAACTGCCTCAATTATATCACGTTTTAGTTGTTAATTAATGTTTATGTCTGTATTATTAACAAAGTTTCCAGCAATCGTTTTGGCATTTTGTCACAATTCTGTTCGTGTGTCCGTGTTAAACAGGGAGTCCATAAATGGCTGTATTTTTAAATATGAAGCATCAGAAACCTTTAGTTACTTTCACAATGAGATAACACCTTCAAATCAGGTTATTGGCTGGATTATTTTTACTGAATGTACAATATTAAATTTAAATAGTTTATAGTCTGTTCAAAACTAGAATCGCACTCTTAACCAATGAGAGCTATTCAGCTTATAGAATACGTCTTCCGGCATAAAGAAAGCCACATCGATGATCAACGGATGGCAAATGAATCATATTACTGGCATGATTAATTGCAAACAAACTCGTGCATTCTATTGGTCCATTTGAATTCTCCAGTATAGGATTCTAGTTTTGTACAGACGGGTAAATTCAATTTATTTTTGACGTTTACTTTCGTATCCGGGCAATGTTGGGCAATTATTTATGAGCACCAAAACTCGGTAATTCTGACTTTAAGTTAATATCCGCAAGCATTTGCTGTTCAAAACAAGCTGCTGAAACTGGAAATGAGTTCACGCTTTTTATTCACTTGGGCAGCAGTATCAATTTAATAAATATATATTTTCACGGAAAACTGTTGCAAAACCAGCGCAGATCCCAGGGAAAGGTTAAACACTGACCACTGGCACAAGCGCCCATGACTCCAACTGACCACACAGCGCATCCTCACACTACAATATCACCTAAGAGTAACAACACGGTGAAGCATCGAATCATGCCTCGATGTACCTGACATCAGGGTGCATATATTGGAGCATCAAGCATCAATTTAACAATGGCATCGGAGGCGAGTCCTTGCATGAGTGAAACAATCAGATCGCTTATTTCAGGCATGGTGCCTTGAAAAAACAAACTGGTTGGACTTTTAAATTGTTACGAGCAAACGATGCTCGACGCGACGCTTGATGCGAGGATTCACTACATGTATAAACACGTGTATATGTAACCAACCCTGGTGGAAAAATCAGTGTATATCAGTACATAGTATGCCATTAGTATGTCACGGATATCACTATAGAAACATAGTGATATCACTATTGTTATAATAATAATTGCTTATGCCAAATATAGGAAATGGAATATAAAGGTTGCGAACAACACTTACAAATAACCTATCAGATTACATTTTCAGTTGGCATTTAGAGTCATAGTGATATTAGTAGAGAATCACATACTGATCTTTTCACCAGCGATGTGTTTGTTTTTGATAGCTGATGCGATGTTGCACCATGTTTTACTCTTAGAAGTTAAAGCCACCTTAATGCTGCTGGGGACAATCCCCCACCCCCACGCAAACTGGCCTCACTGGGGTTCTCCCCCAGCGCAGTAGACCATTTCTGTGTTAGTCGCATGCTGCAAGTGCCAACCGGATATTCCAAACCCGCGCACCCTGATAAAAACGTATAGGAATCCACGGCGCCAACTTGGCAAGGTCAAGACAGGCTGACTTACAGGTAGAGGGTGCCGATGCGCTTGCTAGTCCTTGGCTGCAGCCCGATTGGGGCCGCGGTTGCGGTGCCCTTGTCGGACGAGCGGTCCAGCCGGCAGATGGCGCTGTTGAGGATGTTGGCGCGGTTGCAGTCGAGCGGCTTGTTCAGGTCCCATACGAGGTTGCTGAGCGACTTGGGCCTGGGCAGGCGGGGGGCCTTCTTGGTGCGCAGGTAATTGTCGTTGTCCGGCTCCACGATGTACGAGCCCCCCGAGCCCCCGCCCGAGTTGGACGAGTCCAGCGTGTCCAGGTCCTGCAGCGCGGCCTGCAGGTTGCTCAGCGACTTGTAGCGGATGTTGAAGATGGGCGACGTGGCCGACGACTTCACGCTGCGCACCGTCTTGCTCGCCTCCACCTGCCCGAGCTTGGCCTGACTCCCGCCGCGGAAGAAGCGCGTCTTGGCCGCCGAGCGATGCGGCGAAGGTCCGCTCTTCGCGTACAGCTTGTGCTTCCCGGCGGACACGACCCCGCCGCGCGCGTGCACGTAGATGCGACCGGCCTTGCGCTGCTCGTCGCCATCCTTTCGCGGGATGCGCTCGTACACGTTCTCCGCCGCCCGCTTGATGTGCACCACGGCCGGGATCATGCAATGCGTGATCACTTGCGGCTGGGGGTGGGAAGGAGGGACCACGTCGGGAGCGTTGCTGAGCGACCGGCGAACGGGGATTGTCTCGATGGGGGGAGGATCGGGCTTGCCGGTGCCCCCGGTTCCCTCGGGTTTCTCTGGCTTCTCGGTAACCTCTGGCGGCTCGGGGACCAGCCTGGGCGGGGGCGCGAAACCGCGCACGTAGTCGTAGATCTGGTCGATCTCGTCGTAGCGCGTGTCCTCCTTGTCGGGCAGCTCCTCGCTCATGCTGCCGCCGTACGTGCGGAGCTCTGCGGCGGCCTTGCTGCCCTGGGGGTCGGAGAAGGCCCTGCGGAAGCAGGGCAGCTTCCGCGAGAGCGCCAGCGCATCGTTGCGCAGCTCTCGGCTGAGCGCTGCGTCGACCACCTGGATCCTGTCGTTGGCGTCGTCCACCAGCAGGCGGCAGCGCTCGCCCAGGCGCGCGTGCTCCTTGGCGCGCTGCAGCGCGTCCGCGTTGCGCGGACCCTGCAGCTTGAGCGGCGCCGCGGTGGGCACCGCCACCATGGCGCCGGGCTCGCGGCCTAGCGGCAGCGCCATGACGCACTCCTCGTCGAAGCTGGCGTAGAGGCGCATCTCGGGCACGAAGGCCTTGCCGCCCGCGGGCGCCCTGCCGCTCACCAGGCGCACCATGAGCGGCAGCCGCTTGGTGAGCAGGTTGCGGATGGTGTGCACCCCACCGATGTTCTACTCCTTGGCCACCACGCTGAACTTGGCACGCTGCTCGAACGCCAGGTACACGTTGTCTCCGCGCGCGTCGAAGCAGCGCAGGAAGCGCTGCGTCCGCTGCTCGGGCTTGGCCGCGCTGCTGCCCAGCACCTAAACATTAATAACATGGTTAATTTTGAATAACTCGGGTAGTGGAAGGATTTGGGGGGGCCTTGCTGGTTGCCAAACGTAGTGAGGGTTTAATGTCGCTCTTTGAGATTATTTGGAAGCGGAATGACTGTTGTCGCTGTGGCTGTGAAAATTCAGGATTGTCTGAACATGTTGTTTTTCATTTTTATTTACTTTGATCCAAAATTCGTCATAACTAACACAATGTTGAATGGATATTATGTAGCTGAGTTATACATGTAAGTGTTATATTGAATGTAGGCTTGTCTATATTGAGGATTATGCATGGATTCATTAGATTGTGTACCGTAATGGGAGTGAAAAGCTCTACGAGAGCGTCCACAAATTATGTCACGCCGATTTTCCGTTTTTTTTTATCCCCTCCCCCTCTTGTCACACGTTGAATACCACTCTTCCTCTCCCCGTGACGTCACACAATTTCTTGATGCCATGAAAACTGCCATTTTATTCAACAAAACTGTACATCTTGGCTGTACACCTAAATCATAACATGCTCGTCTAATTAATTCGAATGATCTTGACTGTGGTCTTAAACTGTAACCGAACGATACATTTGTACTGGATAAAACATCTTTTGTAACAACACCATAACGTCTTTGCAAAAAATAAAGAAGACTTTCCCCCCAAAAGCTTAGTTTGGTGCTCTTTAATTTAATAATTAGATCAAAAATAACCAATAGACATTTCCCCGAAAAGCTTTAGTTCAAAATTATCAAGGAATACCGTCTTAGCTTGACATAACACAAGCTGAACACCCCCTCCTTTCGCCACACTTTGTCACAAAAGTTGATACCCCCTCCATCCTCCTTGTTCGTAACGTAGTTTGTGGACGCTCTCTTATATCGAGCTTATTGCCATTAAAAGTGATTAAATAAAATTTGTAAAAAAAAAATCCAAAATATTCTACCTCGCTAACGAGAACCAGCGTCTCGCCGGCGCCGATGGTGCGCACGCGGTCCGTGATCGTCTCGGCGTCGTCGCCGCGAGCCACGTACGCCTTGAGCGGCTCGCGCACCAGGCACGAGTCGGGGAATCGTCGCGCGAGCTCGGCGACGCTGTCCACGCAGCGCACGGCGCGCCCCTCCTCCGACAGGATCTCGAACCAGCCGTCGTAGTTGTCGGGGATGGCCAGCTTGGGCCCCACGGGCACCACCTTGCGGCTGCCCTCCTTGAACTTGACGCACTGCGCCGCCACCTTGCGCCGCCGGCCCGTGGAACACAGGAAGAGCAGCTGCTGCAGCTGACCGCTGGCCAGCGAGGGTGCCCCCAGCGTCATGTACTGGCCCTTGACCACGCGCGCCACCTGCGGCAGCGGGTAGCGCTGCAGAAAGTCGCGCACGTAGTGGCCCTCGTCCGCCCACCTGGCCAGCGCCAGCAGCGCCGCGCCCTCCTCGCCGCCCGCAGCCGACATCGACTCAGGGGACGCCGCCGCCGTGCGCCGCGCGCTCGACTTCCAGTGCATGCAAGCGGGCGGGGGGGTCTCGGACGCCGACGCGGGGGCCGCGCTACCGGCGGGGGAAGGCGAACGACGGCATCGCTGCGGTGACCCCGAGGATGGCTCTGGGAGAGGCCTGGTCTTTGTTCGCGATGAACGGCAGGGAGGGATGGTGGCTGTCGGGATGCGGGGGCTTTGTTTCTGGCGATTGGAGCGGGGAGGAACGCGCACTTTTAAACGTTGATTTGATGATTTTTTTCTGTTTGAAATTTTCGGGGCACTGATAAACTGTTGTCTGACTTTCTTTCTTGGAGCACTGCTTTATAAACTGTTTCCGATCGATGGGTGTTTCGATGTTTTTTCTTGTGTATTTTCTTTCGGAGCACTGCTTCAAAAACTGTTTCCAATCGATGGCTGTTTGGAGGCGATGAGCTTCACGGCAACAGATGACTTTTCGAAAGCGTTTCCGAAGCACTAATCCAACGACTGGCTACCAGCAGATCGATGACTCAGGGCACCCGCGGCGAAGGTGCGGGGAACTCTTAAATCCTTGGCGGCGGAAAGCTCCGCAAAATCCGGGGTGTCAAAGTGGGGAATAAGTAGAATAGAATCCGATTGGTGGTAGTTTGATCGCGGGGGTAATCCTTTGTGCTGGAGGACCGAACCAGCGGCCAGCTAGCTCGACACGAGCACCACGCACTTCCGAACACGAGTGCCGTTCCGGATTCTGGAACTGTTCCAAGGGTCAATTCGGCGCGAGCACTGCTTGCCGTCCAAAACTCGGCATAGTGCCAAAACCCAGCGAGGGAGGAGTTCAAACTCGAACAGTTCGGAAACTGGAACTCCGTTCCAAAAGCGAGCGAACCACCGAAGCGTATTCCAGCCAGGGGTTTTAGTATTCCAAAAGTGACCACTGGCGACTGTCCATCGTCCGCTGTTCGATCGTGGCTTCGCGATTTCCCCTCGCTCTCGAGCAACTCAACTCCCTCTCGGCATCGACGCTGCAGCGACACTGAGCTCGCGAGGCCGAACGCTGACTCATTAATACAGCTGCTACTCCTGCTGCTTACCTGCGCCTTTCCCCCTCGCCTCACCTGGCGGCCAACCAGACCAACTGGTTCGTCCTCTAGCCTCGGCGCAAGGGTGCCGATGCCCCCATCCCAAAAAATGGTACCCCGAAAAATACCCTCGCCGAGCGACCTCTGCTCTACGGGCTTACTAGGAAGCTGGATCGCGCTTCGTGGAACGGCCGCTGACCAGTGGTCAGCAGTAAGACACGATGGAATTGCAAGGCGAAGGAAAGGCAATTTCGCGAGCTACAAGCAGAACCATGGTTTTGGCGAAGGGTGTCGTGCCAAAATGCCCCCTAACACCCCCACCCCTACTTTGCTGGCAGCGCCATCTGTGGTGCACTCTGATCAGCTCCGGAACACCCTGCAATGACCATAATGTCCTCCACATTGAACATACGACATTATGTCACACATTATGTCCATTAAATTAGGATAGATGTAAGTGAGAGAACCCTCTAAATATCCCTTCTATACCCTTTCCATTCCGTGAATAAGGTTGAATTATTATTATTGTTATTACGTATTATATATTTATGGAATTTGTGTGGCGGTTTTACATTTCCCCAACCCCAAGATATATGCAAGTTCTTTTCGATTTCCAAACTTTCAAATATTCAAATTGAAATTCTCACTCAAATGCTAGTTTTTATCGATTTTTTCCCCCGAAGGAGTCTCCCTATTGATTTCGGTTACGAAATTTGCATGATTTTATCTCCTTCCTCCGCGTCTCCCAGGTGGGAGTTTCTCTAGTGTGTAAACATGTTACCCATAAATATGAGGTATATACTTAAACTGTGCTTAGCATACAGTTATTGGGCATAATTTCCCATGTTTTTGAAAGATTTCGCTTTATTTTCGGACGAATTTGTATATCGCTCATGTTCAAGTGAAAAAAGCCCCAAAATTTCTCTTCCGGAAGATCCTTCTCGAGCGCTATCTGGGAATGTGCTGCCACGTTAAGTACAATTTATGGCATAGCTATTTTGTATGGTGGAAATTCCCTTAACCACTAAGCACGTATTTTGGCGAGTTTTTTGTCTTTCAATATGCATATTTTTGGACTACATCAAAAGTTCATGTAAGATCCTGAAGGTAAAGATGACGATGGCGTGAAAAATGCGCTCGCGACTGTCCAGCACCGTCATCCGAAGGCAGGGTGTGGTCATTCGATGACGGCATCGTTCGACCGACATCGCTGAAGAGGTCACATAAAAACCATCGTAAAAAACAGGAAGTTCCCCACCCTGCACGGGGCGGGAAAATCTGGCATTTTTATCGGCAATATGCTCTGATAGATTCCGAATTATGCAATAGCCCCCCTACCCGCCATATCAAGAGATCAGTTTTCACCTGAAAAAAGGTTCAGTTTTTGGAAAATTCCTAATGAAAAAAAAAAGTTGGACGAGGTGAGACTAACCCCGCCTGAGAGTCACCCTGACTTTGTGGGCTGTTGCGTAACGTCCCGCAACACGAGACCCACACCGATTCGACAAGATCTGAGAACGTGGAATGACCGAGGAGATCTGACGGATTCTGAGATCGACCATTTAAGCTAATATTTTGAACGTGTAGAATATTCAAAGAAGATGGAGAGGGCTGATATGTGCGAGCTTTTAGCCACTTATCGCTCCCTGGGTTCTCGCAGGCCTCTCCCCTGCCTCCTTTTTGCGACCCCCAGCGCCATTACCCCTGCTCGTATTGACCCTCAGAGAGGAATCCAGGGGCCAAATGCTCTGAGAAGTGTTCTTCGAAGGCCAGCAGGTGGCGAACTAAAAAAAAAACCAAACAAGTGAAATGGCTTTGAAGTCCTCGTTCTTCTCTGCACGCGCTTCTGAGGGGCTGGCCTATATTCACCACCCCAGGTGTTGGACTTCGATGATTATTTTCTTTCTGTAACCCCTCCTCTGGCTCTCTCTTTCTGCGTCCTCTCTAAGGGGGTGAATGTTAGAGCGACCTTTGCACAATGCAGTCGGAGGGTGGGAGGATGGGACAGGTGTGCGCAGGTGCGACCACCCCCTTCCGCCCCGGTGCATTCTCGGAAAAATCGCTCCCGAACTGATGCCCGATCGCCTAATGATGCTGCCCGTCACGCTCCCATTTTTCAGCAATCTTTCAAATTGGACCTCAAAACGCTTGTCTCGATCGCGTCCAGGCGCTGACGTCCGCGAAATCAGCGAAACAATGAGAGGAATCCCCCTTTTGGAACGTCGCTTGAAACACCATTGCTAAATTCCGTTGCTTTTGCTCGGTCTGGGTCTCTCAAAAGCTGGTTGCTATTGATCATTGGCTTTATTAGTGGGAAATTGAAAATACAGTACTGCCAAAACAATGTTAGGCAGTATATGATCTGTAGATTGTCATGGTTTTGTGGAGTTTAATTACCTACACTTGAAGGATGCCAAACCATAACTTACTAAGCGCCAACAATCAACTTCTCAGGAGGGAAAAACTGAAACCTGTTTACTTTAGTGATATTTATTATTTTCTCCCTTGCAGTTTTTAGTGTTCACATGTTTTTCTGCACTTTCCAACCGATCTAGAAAGTCAGGTATTGACTACAACAAACGAATGTTTCACGTTAACATCACGTTCTATTGGTGACACAGTCAACATGTGTGTTCCAAGTCATGCTTGTTCCAGTACATGGATCCACCTGGGAGGATGTAGGAACTAGGAACCTACGTTGGAATTTGTAGGAGCCCACACATTCCGGTGTAATGGAACCATGCTCCACAACACCACATAATCAACAGTAGTGGAAGCCAGCAACAGTAGGGTTTAGTAGGAAACGTGGCATACATGTTGGTTATTTTTTGAAACGAACAATTTGTCAAAACGTGCGTAGCTGAAACTGGAACAATTGCATCACGCGATTAGGGTGCTCACTTTCACGTGGGTTGCTTGTGGTGAGTTTACGATCAAATTATTACTAAAGCTAAGCCCGCACTAGCGCCTTTTGCCGGTGCACCCGACTTGCACTTTCAGTTTCCCAGTAACTGGCACAAGCTATGAAAAAGGGAAAAGGATGGCCACCATCTTGCATCTGTTTGTGGCGCCATCTACTGCTCATTAATGAATGCTATTGTTTTCTTTTTTTGTTCTGTTCGTCGTTCGGATGCAAAGTGGACACGAAGCAACAACAAAAGCTTTCACGAGCGCCGCAAAAAGACGATGCGTTTAAACCAGTTTAACTCGTCTGGTTTTTATGTTGCTGGTTGAGGAAAAAGGTTTTATGTCAACAGGCTGCTCCACCAGGGTCGCCACCGATGACAGGTTATCGCCCTGGCGGGAATGTTTTGCCTGCTGCACGCACTGACCAGTATGACCCCCTTAGCCTCGCCATTTGCTTAACCTTTCGTTAATCGGTGAACTGGACAAACTGATCGAAACGATATGCAGATCGATTCAGCGTTTCGTGTTACTTCTGACTGAAACGTAGCGAACCGTCCCTTGTTTCCAATTAAACTCTTGAGTATGACGTCATTATCGTTGATTTGGATGGGGGAAACGCGAATTTTTCCAAATCTGAAGCGTACTTCAGGTAGTTTTAAATTATTGTATTTCGAAGTGCAATTCACGTTGAGAATACTCCTTATTAATTTCCTTCATACCTTCGTTTTGATTTCCCTGTATTTCCTTTGATAGATCTAATCCCATTTGCTATTTTTCAATTTCCTTTATTCCTTGACCAGTTTTGTTGCCCATCCAAATTTCCTATTCCCTTTCCTTTCCATTTCTTTATACAGTTTTCTTAATTTGCACTTTTCCCTGTTCTTCCTTTCTTTACATTTCAATCTTCTTTGTCCTGCTCGCCCTCCTTTTTAATGCCCATTCCATTCTTCACATGCGTTATCATCGCTGCATTCTTTTTTTACCTCACTCATTTACAGTTTTACATATTTTAAATTATTTTTCCTTGCTTTTCCTGACCTTAATCCCTTTCCTTCGCCTTTAACCATTCCATTTCCTTTGACCCAATCCTTCTCCATTTATATTTTTCTCGTTTATGATGTCTACTTTGGATTAATTTCCTCATTTCCTTTTCTATATTTTCGTAGTTTTTCGTTTTCTTCGTTTCATATTTCCTGATCCTCTTCGCCTTTTCCTTCGTTCCTTTTCCACCATCTCCCATTCTACCACTCTATGCATGTAATCTCTTTCCCATTTTTCCCTTCTTTAAAACGAAATACCAGAAAACCTGCATGCTATTTTAACGCTAGAATCGCTTGCAACTGTCATTCTCTCGAAAATTACCCACATTTCTGGGATATTCGAAATCGAGGTCGGTAATATATTAAACCAAAAATCCGCCACGCGCTCATTTCCTTCGTTTCCATAAACAACTTTTCAAGCATTATTTTTGGTGAGCTGGTGTTTTACTTCGATGAAATTGAATTGCCCCCCAAGGATGACACGCTCATTAATTTAATTAGGTCTTGGAGGCAGTTTGTCAAAGCGGCTATAAAAACTGCGTTAATCCGCGTGCTTTTTCCTCTCACCTTTCCTAAATTTCAATAAATTGCGTTTAGCTGGCCGTTTTTACCCCTGCTTCCCCCCCATATTACTTAATTAATTCGCACCAGGTGTTTTCGCCCCTGGGGCGATATTTCGTTTGCAACGCGGTGATTTCATCACTTTTCCAACACGTATCGCTAGATGACGTCGCATTTTTCGTCATTTTTTTCATTCTCTGGAATTACTTTCTTACGTGTATATCTTAACTCGCTTTAGCGTGGGCTGCCCCGGGAATTCCTGAATCCTGGTGACTCATTGCGACTCTTCTGGAACTCGTGGAACCTTTAAGCCTCTATAATGTTTCGGCATTCGTGGTAATCTTCTAGGTTTGGAACTGTAACTCTGGTACTCTTGTGTACAGAAAGTATCTCGCTGAGCAACCTGATGGAATCTTGGACATGATGGAATTCACCAACTGACTCGTCTTGCATGTGGTGATTTTCTATCACCGAAACGATTCGTGATTCGAACCGATTTTATGCAATCATTCTTGCGTAGATATCATGACTCATGATTCTGATCGATCACGATGCTAAGACGAATTTACATCACGTCACTATTGATGAACTTCAAGGAGGAATCACCCAAAGTGAAGTTGGAAATGAACTTTGTTTTCATCTCAGTGTTGGATGAAATTAATTGTGAAGCCGTTTGCAATGGCATGTGATGGTGTTGCCGTTTGAAAGACATTTTACATTTAGTATGTTATTTTTTTTTATAAGAAAATCGGCAATGTTATCACGGAAACTGTATGGAACATTCTGCTATCGCCACGGCAACGCCTTCCAGATTGTATTTTAAAATAATTTTTTGAGAAATAACTCTTGTGTGAGCTCTATTTTCAGCAATTTTAGACAAAGTAGGAAGGGTGTGTAAACGGTCTTTCGCTTTGGAAGATGCTGGGAGTGCTTTAATCGTTCGCTTTCGATGAATTCGTGATTCGTGCAGTTTCCCATTGGGAAGTGAATCTGTGCGAATTCGCAGTGCTTTGTTGCATCCCGTTGTTTGGCTTCTGTGGACGAAGAAGCGATAATGCAGGATATCCTATGGCCATCTCAGTGATGTCACATCCGAAAATAAAATTGACCGCCAAGCAGTTACGTCATTTTCGCTTCCTAACCTCTATAATGAGGCAGCACTTTTAAGTTTTGAGAGGGGAAAATACAGCAGGATATTTGACACTTTAACTTTTAAAAGTGGTAATGGACGTGGCTTCCTCCTCGCGCATTAAGCACGGGCGTCACTGTGCGGTTTAATTGGAACTATAAAATCCAAGATGGCGCCTTCCTGGGGCTGAAGGGCTTCAATTAAACGCTCGTGCGGTACATCCGGGGTTTTACAACCCCGGACCAGTTTTTGGCCTTTGGGCAGCAATTTCCCGGCGTAAAATACCTCTTTTTCTCCCCAATTGTTGTTCCGGGAATGACAAAAAACGATCGTGCAATGGAAGTTGGATTGCTTCGCTTTACTTTTGGTTTCCTTATTTCTTTCATGTTTTTTTCTTCCTGGATAACTTTCTGCCCAAAAGCTGCAACGATTGCACTTGATGGTGAAACGGGACTCGGAAAATTCGGCCAAACTAGACGTCTACAGCGTCGTCACTTGTACCAAAACTCTGTTTAAGGGGTTTTAGGAGAAAACATTAGGTCGAATGTAAATTCGCCGAACGGTGAAAACGCTGAATATACAGCATGGCTTACCTTTGATTTTTATATTTTTGTAAAGAAATGTTGTAATTTAATACATATATATATATATATGTACGTTGTTCCTTTAATAATATTTATAGGAACACTTGCAGGGGAATTTGCAAGAAAAAGACAACAGTCAATTTTCTATGCATATAATTACACTTCAAAATCGGATAATGTACCTGTATCGTGTATCGGCAGTGTATGCAGGTCCTTACATAGATTTGTCAAACTTGCTGCCGCCTTTATCTTTTTGGGTATTGAGAGGTGAAGCGGGTCATGATGGTCATCACTGAAACGCCGAAGATAGGCTTCAATTTTGAAAAAAAAAACTTCTCAGTGGATGAAGCCACCCCCTCCCCCATTCATATCCCCTTTTTCAGCTTCTCCACGATTATAAACATGTCAAATGGTTAATGCTAATAGGTGAGAACACAAAGTACCATCATAACCCAAATAGTCCTCATAGAAATGGAATAAATAAAAACATGCATGAAACCACGCATTCAACCCGAAAACCTCGTTAATGGCATTCCGCATAAGCTTAAATATTAAAAATAAAGAGTAGGATGTAAAATCGTAGTGTGCGCTCGACAAAGCTTTGGTCACATTTTTAAAATTCCCGCATTTTGGCTGATGATAATAAAGCATTGAGTATCAGCATCCGTGGAAAATTAGTAGGCATACGCGTAGTAAACGTACACGACCCTCCACGATTCGTATAGGTATTTGCCATATATCATGCTAGTGTGAAATTCGTTTTAACATATTTGTATTTATGTAAAGATGTTCTCATCTGTGTTAGTTTTTATCCAGTCAAAAAATCTGAAAATCGGGATGGCAGCAACATTAAAAACGATAAAATAGGCGAAAACAGATTTTACTTCAGTGACAAGAAAGTAATTTTAGCATGTTCAATTTTATGCGAAGTTTAAGATGATAAACCGAACCACCAGCGAGATAACGAGTTTACGCGGTTGTATAAGATAGGCAAGCGTATCGCTACCTGATCAAACATGCTGTGTGGCAGGTTGTTCACACTTCCAAGTAAAATTATTCTCATAAGTGGTTAGTTTATTTTCCCAGTTTCTGATACGTGTGGTACATGTGCATCCACAGCCCTTCTAGGCCAAATAGCAATAGACAAAAACGGTCAACGAATAAAACGCACCACACCACTCTCGGGTACATCATGTACATCGTTGTGTAATTTAACCCATTAATATCACCAGGGCTGAAACTAAGAAAAGAAAATTACTCTCGTAATAAATAAAACCAGTGCTTGAAAGTTAATTATAATGCTCCGACGTCAAGTTGTATTTGCTGCATTTCGAAAACAGCTATTTTAAATGAGTAAGAGCCGAAATAAATCGGATGGATGGAAGTGGCCTCCCCCATAATCTTTCCAAACTCCACTACCGGATTCACCTGACCGATACGTGTCAATGGAAATCGCTTACAAATTCTTTTGTTTTTGACTTTGTAAGATGAATTATAAGCAAGGATTGCCTTCTCATCGCAGTTGTTTTTCGATGGAAGTTACGTGTATCATGCATGAATGATGTCACTTTCCATGACGTTGATGCGATCGTCAGGCATTTCGATTCCCAGAAACTGTGCCTTGAACCTCGATGCAACCCTGCATTTCTCATAACATACATTAAGTATTATTTTCGCCCGCTAAACGGAATGCCTTCCCAATGCGGTTCACGGCCGCCGAGTGAAAGGACAAAGTAATAATAGGCTATTTTTATCATAATTAAGCACTTCCTATGTTCGCCGAGTTGAACGTCTTGTTTAGGGAAGTCCCTCTCGGAAATTAAACGGCGAAATTAGAAGGAAACAAATATAAGATACCCATGAGCGTCTGGCTCACAAAACAAAAACACGAAATACAATTGCACTCCACCGTTGGCCTATTCAATTCTTGCGATACAAAATGTTTCAAATTGTATACATGTAGTTCTTTGGCGAATATGAAATGGACCTCCGCAAAATTCTAACACGACCTGTTTTGAATTGTGCAACCATGTGTTGACTATACTTTTTTTTTTTGTAATTTGAAAATGTTTAAATTGTATACAAATTTTTATTTATTTATTATTATAATTTTATAAATAAACGGGATATTTTGAAATTAAAAACTGTGTGCTATATCCGAGTCCCTATAAAGGGGAAAATGAGCAATTATAGTGTTTGTAGCAAAAATGTTTAATTTTTTTAATGGCGGGCATCATTTTGGGTCGGGGGTCATAAATTAGTGTATGGTAATGCCTATGGTGCTGCCACCTACAAGCGTGCTTACAATAGGCAATTTGCCTAGCCGTTGGAAAGGAGTCAACCAATCAAATCAAATCAACAGCTTCGTCATTGTTGCTGAAATTGGAGTCACTTGTTTATTTTGCTACTTTTTTGGGGGTGAGGTGGGGTGGACTGTAGGAGATTATCGTCGGGTTTATGCATGAATGAAACAGGGGGCTGAGAAGCTCATTTTAAATGCATGAACATCAATCTCACTTCTGCATTTTGAAATCAAGAATGCTTCGCATTTTTTTTGTCTAAGTATCGTTTGGACGTGTTGAAATTCGCAATATCTTATTTCTGTTGCATTTCACGAGAGGACAACGTTCCGTGGGCGGTTTCATTTTGCACAAATCTGTAGTGTCTTTCCAGATGGCAGCACCACTACACTGGGGTGGCGTTTAATTTAATAAAAATGACAGGAGGGTATCTTTGTTTCAGAAATAATTCAAACCCCATCTCACATCTTAACAAAAATGCTCATAAACTGCCTGTTGGAAACAGCAAAAATAATTATGCAACAAAAATGCATGTATAATTTTTGAGCCAAAGCGAATTCAAACGATTAGTGAGGGGTAGTCCATAAATTACGTAACACTAAATGGGGTGGGGCCTTTACGTTTTGTCAAAAAGCATTGCATGAGGGTGTTTTTGAAACAGCAACAAGCTGGACTACGATTAGGGGTTTCGTGAAATGATTTCCTGAAACGAGCCTAATGACGGTGGTGGACGTCAGCGACGGTCAGCGGAGCGTTCAGCCGCCCCATGTTGCGGTCAAGGTAGAGTGACCGTTGACATATATTTATGGAGGCAGAGCGATAAGAAGTCGTAAAAGAGGCACCGGATCCCCACCCTCCGTCGCCGGCCTCGTGACAAATGAACCATCCCCGAAAACACCTGATCGCTTCAAACTCGCTTTTCATCAAAAGGCGCTTGACCCCTCCACTTTCCCTCTTGAACAATTGAATCGCGGGCTGATGACACTCGCCATAAAACCGTTTCGCGCGGCTGATGCTCGATACTCCTTTACTCCCTATACTCCTTTTTTATTTATTAGCGATGGGCGAGCAATAAGGAAACGAATCTTTACAACTTTTGTCGCGTTTTTTTTCGGACGCAGACGCCGCCATTACCCCCCCACCCCAATCTTATCACTGTTTTTACCCCCATTCTGGAGCACCATTGTTAGAGAAGGTCAGGGGCGCTTATGAGGGTTAAAATGTGTGCCCAGAGGCTGCTGCAGACCCTAGCTGGCCAGGGTGGGGGCAGGGGCCCCACTGCTGGGTGGCCGGCCACTTCGCGGGCAGTGTTGGTGGGGCACTCCAAGGCAGTGAGGGTTGCAACATCATATTTGCTATTGTTGCTGTGTTTGCAAGGTTTAGCTGCATAAAAAGCTATCAATGAGACGAAATTTCTATTGAGATCATAAGAATACATGTTTGCCCAAAACTAGAGTCGAACTGAGCCTTAACCAATGAGAGCTATTCAGCTTGTGGATCACGTCTTCCAGCATAGAAATAGCCACACTGATATCCAACAAATGGCACATGTGCTATACGGTTGACATGATTAATTGCAAAAACCCTATTAGCTTCTTACATTCTATTGGTGCGTTTATAGGGCGACCTCATAGTCTAATGCTGAAGTCAGAAGCTAAAGAAATGTATAGAATATGACTTCTCTCACATTAGTATTTTAACTGTATTTGAAATCATAATTTATAAAAATTAGAGCAAAAACTCAAGTGATCTAGTTTTTTTTATAATAATTTCGCCTATAGGGGCGTTCCATATTTGCAATCATTTTTTTTTAAATTTCACCTAAAACTTGCTCTTAATTATCAATACTGTATTTGCAATGGCCTTTGGAAGAAAAGTGGGCAAAATTCAATACTTAAAACAGTTAAAGTGATGAGGAGAGGAACATTTTACCCTCTTGTTCAATGATTGTATCTGTATTGCATCGTGCTAATTTATATTGGATTTGTTTTGCCTGGAAGCATGTAGTCCAGTGAACACACCATGCCTGGCAAAGCAACATTTTTGGCTTTCAATCATTACTGGTTAATTGGTTAGTGGTTACTACACAGAAAAGCTTGCAACAAAACGTTTGACAGCAATTTGTCGATAGTGTCCGCCCAGATCCTGGCTCAGGCTGCCTGTGAGTAGAAAACATGGCATACGTGACTGCATAGTCCAAAAATATAAGAATGCAACCATCTCTCCAAGCATTGCAGGCCTATCAAGTGGCCGCAAAATTGCAAATCTAATCACGCAGATCAAGCCTCTCATATGCAGACTATTCAGGAAATGAGCACGGGTTTTGCTCGATTATCGATGTTATGCTTCCAACGCACGTATAATAAATAAATGTGGAAACATTCAAGAAAATACTTTCTCGAAATTCCCGAACCATTTCTTCGCAAACACGTTTTTCAGTTCCGAAATTTGAACCTTTTTTTGCTTCTCATTCCATCCGTAATCCATTGCAGCTTCCGTGATCTACGCACCAGATATTGCTTTTCTGAAATCGGAATCACGAAACGTTGCTCCAGCATGGCCAAAAAATTTGAAAGCTACAAACTTCGCCATTTTGAAGAGGACAGCGATCCGCCCGGCCTTCCGTGATTAAGGGTTGTTGCGATCAGATTTCGGCGTTTATTTCCAACATTTATCGCTCATTTCGTGCTTGAAATGACCGCGGCGAGCTCGTTTCTCGAAGCAAATTGCGATGCGAATCTCTGTGGAAATTTCTTTTCCATCAGAGAGCGAGCGCCCTTCGAAGTCCTTCACCTCGTAAGATTCTCATCTGCAATTTTCGAGCATTTTCCTCCGCTTTTCATCTGGTTTTATTTTTCTTTTCTTCCATCTCATTCTAATCTTTGTGGATCTAGCCTAGCTCTTTAGTGGTCGGGAGTGGGTCACTGCGAAGTGACCACCTGCTCGGTGGCGCAAATAGGGAAACGGAACAAAAGTAACTTACCTCGCCTTATCTCGCGAAATTTTGGACGAATTTCGAGGGTTTTCAGCTTAGATTTCAAGACTTGTTTACGAACAGGCATTGAAATGTGCTCGAGGAAGGATATCCTTGTTTTGCGATTTTGGTGAAATAGCGTCGAAACCTTGGCTGACTCATGATGTCCTTAGAGTGGAATCTGACAAATCACGGTTAACTTTGTCACCAATTGCACTTTATGCATTTATAAGTAACAGATAATATCAAAAAAATTATAAAAATCCTGAACATACATGTATGTCCAAATACAGGTAGGCTTCATCAAACAAAAAAGGTTAAGAAAAGTCTTTTGTGTTTAGTTTGATATGATCATATTGATGCAAACTATCTCCTTACCATGCAGTATCTGAGTCAGTATAACTGCATCACAATTTAAGGAAGTTGCTGGATCCGATTCAATTCAATTCCATTAAAGGGCCATCAAAAATGTGATCAAACTTTAAAGGTTTGAACCTTTTTCTTTTAGCTTCTCTTATAACAAAAACACTTTTTTCACTAAACGTATCAGCTTCATTATTCTACCTTAAAAATGGTTTTGAAATCCTAAGAAAAGTGTTTGCAGGCTGTTGGTTGAATTGGAAGAGAAATATAGCAAATTAATGCCATGTGTTCGGGAGTTCAATTAGTTAAACCCAAGTTGTACTCATAAATGAAATTACAAATTTAGAGCAGTTAATAGGAATGAAGGGTGATTGGGAATGAAACACGGTCGTGAAAAATTTCTGATGTTACTATCCCATCATTCGCCTGGAAATATTGTGAAAACCGCAAAAACCACAATTGGGATACCCGACCTGGGATTCAAACCCGGATCACCGGAATGCAATGCGGATATTCTGCCACTAAGCCACCTTGCTCTGGCCCATTGCCTGGTAATTCTGCTGTACAAAGCAGTGTGATTCAACGCTTGATGAAGGTGCCTTCCCACAATCAACTCTTTCCCACTTCCGCTTCCTCTCCCCGCATAGTCAATTATGATAGGTACGAGGGCTTGCGTAACGCCTCTTCCTGAAATAGAATCCGGGCTCCAACCCCTTCCTTCGCAGCATTGTTTGGCTTATATAGCATTGTTTTTAAGAAGGGGTCATGACCACACAAGATATCTCTTCCATCCCCCACTTTAATTAGGAGAAAGCGATGCTCTTGAAAATCAGCGCTGATCCACCGATAAGAGGAGCTGCTCATCAGAAACGAAGCCCCGATCACGACTTGTACCGCAAAGCGTAGGATGGAGTGAGTCGATCTGGCACCAGTGTCTGGTAACACTGCATGCTTCGCTCTTCTTATGTGTGTCTACCAAGGAGACGTAGAATATTGTTCAGCTGGTTGATGCTGATCAATGCCCTGCTGAAGGACTGGCCGGCTAGTACCAAAAATGTTGGTGTACCTTATAGTTCTAAAAAGTGTGATTGATGGAAGCTGTGCTGCCAGACGCTTGTTTTAAGCAGACAGGCTGGTCACCCTTGGCCCTATGGCATCTCTTTGGCAGCCAGGTTAGATTCAACTATGCACTTGTTTCAGGCAGATTTGTCATGTGTAAATCGATGGACCAAACCGACAAGGCCAATGGAAATCTCCAGCTTGCAGACACCAGAAAAAACAAACAAAACAAGG